>JAJLUV010000021.1:0-215155 GCA_030564445.1 Kodamaea leandrae | reverse complement strand
GATTTTCTTCACGATGAAATATGGAGAGCAGTATACAGGCTGAGGTGATTTCCAAACTCGGTTACGACATTTTCTTAAGAGAGGTGCGACATTTGAGTTGGAAGTACTATATAAGGAGAAATACTTTTCTATCGGGATCACAACGCTACATCAGATGTAAGATTTAGGGGTTGCCCACCGTTTCAGGCAATTTCATGCCACTTAAGATTGGTACCTTCGGTTCTAACACACCCTCCGGATATGTGAGGGGTACGCAGGCTATACCTTCTCAAGGAAACGTGCCTCCCTGCTTGTTTTCACTGTGGTGTTTTGTAATTGATTTTTGTGGTTGATCTGCTCTTGACGAAGTTTGAAAAATGAAATTTACCTGACTCCATAGCAATAGCATTGCCCCCTTCTTCGCACAACGGGGTCAATTGAGCCATTGACTACGAAGTGAACCAATTGAGCCAAGTTGAGGGGACTTCTGATGTCAATTGATGGTTCAATGCCTACGGATTGCTTTGTCGGGTTAACAACCTAATTCCACTGCGGGGGCTTTTGTACGGTTTGAAAGGGTATAAGGTTTCTTTTTCGAAAGTATTGTATCGCATTCACGTTTATTAGTTTGTTAGTGCTTCTTTGAGGCAGTATATTTTTTAGTCACTTGAATTTCACTTGAAAAAGGTTGCGAATTCGGTCACTTACAAAGACAATACCGATAATGAAGGGGTCAATCTGTGTGCGTGCCATGAATTGAGGCTGTGAATTTGCAGTTGTGGATTCTCTCTGTAGTTTTGAAATTCTATATAAAGCACCTACATTGCCATTGCAATTGACATCACTACTAATAGTACATACATACAAAATGGTTTTCGGATTTGGAAAGGACGACGACAAGGACAACAGAAGAAACAACAACAACGACGACTCGTACGGTTCTTCGAACACCGACTCTTACGGTTCCTCTAACAGCGACTCTTACGGCTCGTCTGGTAGAAACAACGACTCCTACGGTTCTTCCAGAAACGATGACGACTCTTACGGATCATCCAACAAGAACTCTTCGTACGGTTCTTCCAACAACGACTCCTACGGTTCTTCCAACAGCGACTCGTACGGTTCCTCCGGCAGAAACAACGACTCGTATGGTTCTTCTGGAAGAAACAACGACTCGTATGGTTCTTCCAACAACGACTCGTACGGTTCTTCCAACAGCGACTCGTACGGTTCGTCTGGCAGAAACAACGACTCCTACGGATCTTCTAACAAGAACTCTTCGTACGGATCTTCTAGAAACGACGACGACGACTCTTATGGATCATCCAACAAGAACTCTTCGTACGGTTCTTCTAACACCGACTCTTACGGTTCCTCTGGCAGAAACGACGACTCCTACGGATCTTCTAACAAGAACTCTTCGTACGGATCTTCGAGAAACGACGACGACGACTCTTACGGATCGTCCAAGAAGAACTCTTCGTACGGTTCTTCTAACACCGACTCCTATGGTTCTTCCAACACCGATTCTTACGGTTCTTCCAACAACGACTCGTACGGTTCTTCTGGTAGAAACAACGACTCGTATGGTTCTTCTGGAAGAAACAACGACTCGTACGGCTCTTCCAGAGATGACGACTACTAATCTCTTTGTATAATTCAATATGAAAGTTCATGTGTGAAGTAAAATTGCACCCAATTGTAGAACTGTTCTCAGATTGTGGCACAATAATTGAAAAATGCTTAGGAATGTGGGGAATGCAAAAAATCCCCGAAGTCTACAGGCACTAATTTTTGCGTGGACATTGCGCGTAAATAACGGGAAACGCTAAATCTAAGGCTGAGAACGGCGTCTTTGTCATTTAACTGCTCAACAGGGAAACGCTCCTCCTAATCGTGTGGCACTTACCGTAGCTTACTGGGAAGTATTTGTAGTATGCACATTAAAAAAACAATATACTATGGTGGACGCAGTCATTGCTGTAATGGAGCATATAAAACTTGCGTGATATACTTGCGTTTATAACGCACTATGGAGGCAACGGCCAAGGTGTTGTGTTTAATACTTGTAGTCGCCAAATGGTTCAATACGACGTGGTTGGGGATAGGTAATGCTCCCAGGTTATTGTCTTTGTCGTTCGAATTGAAGTTGTTCAAGATCACGTTTTCCAAGTGTGGAGGTAACTGAGGTGGGTGCAACCATGCTTGAGGTTGAACGTTGGGAGTTTTTGCCTGTTTGTCAATGGCCTCGTAGTACTGTTCCATCACCTTTGGATCCGTGAAGATAGGAGGAATATCGTTAATGTATTGGTAGTTGCGCTTTCCGAGGTCTCCAGCATCCACATCATCATGATATCTAGAATAACCATTGCCCATATCGTCGTCGTCGTTTATTAATCCCCACATCAGGTCGCTTCTTCCTTGGCGCGATAATGTCGACTTTGAGCGACCAAATTCTGATTTGGGTGGCTCTGGCGCGGACTCTGGTTGCGAATCCTGCTGCTGCGCCTGTGCAGCTTCTGGGTGTGCTTGTAATACATGCTCTTGTGTAACCTCAACGTAGTTTACAAAGTTTCCCATCTGATCTGTGGCAGTAGGTAAGAAGTCGGAAAACCGCAATTCGTTGTCTACGACGAAACGGAACCGATGCGTGCCAATTGGCAAACCCAACGTGATGAGAAATGAGTTGTCAGGTTGCTTGGTTAATCCAATCATCTTTCTCCATCCGGTGAAAGATCCAGTCACATACACCTTTTCTCCTCCTTGCACCCACTTGATATCAACAGGCACATTCAAATCAAGGTTGGGCTGCGGAGGCTGCTGTGGTTGTTGTTGTTGCTGCTGCTGTTGATGCAGCAGTTGTGGCTGATCGTGATGCTGCTGTTGCTGTTGCTGTGGTTGCCCCTGGTTATCTCCTTCTATGTTCATTCTATCCATGTCGTCGGTTAGAATCAAGGTCGACTTTCTTCTTGCCGGAGTCTTCGGCTCATCGTCGCTAACGGCAGATACATCGACCATGGACACATCCTTGGTGTTTGGATCCATTTTCACAGTCTCGTATTTGGTGGTGGCCTTCGGATGTTGTTGGAAGGGGAGTAATAAGCGAAGGGAGGGCTCAATCAATGGACGACGGCCTGAAAAGTGTTATGCTGACGTAAATGCAATGTCCTATAAGAATACAATCGCAGCGTACTGAGAGTTAGATGCAATAGTAGAGTGGTGTCCAGGAGTGATGATTGGAAGCTTGTAATCAAAGGCGGGAACAATTCGATGAAATTTGGTCAAATGGCTCACACTCAGCCAAAAAAAAAAGAAACAGTCACGTGACATATAGATACGTGTTTTTGGTCCAAGGGTGGATGATAGTGAGGGAGGCAGCAACGTGCACGTTGTGAGCGAGTCAAGCTTTTGGGCAATACTAGGCTTAGTCTACAGGGATTTATTTCTTCTTTTACAAGGGTTGATTTGTTCTTTTACAGGGGTTCATATCATCTTTTGAATTTGTCTAAATGCCTGCATAGCGAAATGAGTGGTGGATACGTCATCCGTGGTTGGAGATGTCACAGCTATGTTGACATTGCTCGAGTATCCGCAACTTTCGTATAATGGTTGAAGTTAGTTGTTGCGTTTGTATTTGTTGTCGATTAGATGGTCAATTTCGAAGTCACGTTCATGCCTTCAAGTTGTTCAAGTTTGTGGATATAGCGTGGTACACCAAGACCAACACTACGCTAGCAAAACCACAGGCAATAGCAATGGTGTTCAACTGATCGTCAGTAATCATTATCGAGTGTGTTCTTAGTAGTAAGTGTGTTGATAAT
Source organism: Kodamaea leandrae (assembly GCA_030564445.1). NCBI lineage: Eukaryota > Fungi > Ascomycota > Pichiomycetes > Serinales > Debaryomycetaceae > Kodamaea > Kodamaea leandrae. Next base: position 211,355 of record JAJLUV010000021.1, on the reverse strand, counting down.
GAATTTATCGTTTTTCAGTTGCACTTTTTTTTCAAATATACCCAGAGGATGTGGCTTTGCCTGAAGGTGAGGTATCAGCCTTTAATTCCCCGTTTACTACGAAACATCTCCTCTAGTCTGGAGACTGGAGGGTCTGTCGCTCTTAAAGGCAAGCTGGATATCAAGAAGCGAGAAACCAAGGAAGAGATGCTCATCAAGAAGATCAAAGAAAACGATGAGAACCATGTTGCGCCTCCCAAACCAGAATGGACCAAACGTGACGACGCAATAGCCAAGAGATATGGAAAATGGAACCCAACGAGAAAGCTCTCGCTACAACAGATGAACGACATAAGAGGTTTAAGTGAGCAGATGCCCAACTTGCGCACCGTTGATTTCGCCTCCTACTACAATATCTCGCCGGAAGCCATTCGACGCATCTTGAAGTCGAAGTGGGTGCCTTCGGAGAAGGAAGAGGAACGCATGATGAAGCGGAAAATAGAGCGCAAGGAAGAGTTTGCTAAAGCAAGGAAGGCTGCGCAGAAGGCATCTCAACCTCATCGCAAGTACGCGAAAACAGTAAGCTTGAGTGAGGTGACGACAAGTGACGTCCCAAAGGCATTAAAAAAGTACGGAACCGCATTCACCTCAGCAGAGGGTAAGATTAAGTACGACAGTACAAAGAACCATGGCTACTACAACAAAAAGAAAAAGCATTGGAAACAGTCAGCACCAAGACCATATACACAGAGTGCGCGCGACTTGATAGATTGATGAATAATGACTTGTAAATAGTTTTAATATTGGGATGAGAGTAGAGAAAGATAATGGGATTGTCTAAGAGTTGTAGATTCAAAAGTGGTTTAGAAATCATGGTTTAAAAATCAAGTATATAAATCAGGATTGAAAATGGTTGAAAATGGTTTTAATATCAAGTGGTTCAGAGCACCCCATGGGTTTAGAAGTTGCTTATCGTGGTTCATCGTGGTCCACCGTGGTTCATCGTGGTTCATCAAGTGCTCTCGTCTACTCTCGGACTTTCACATTATAGCGTCCTGCATACAACATACCGAGGACTTGTTCCCCGCGAACAAAGTTCAAACCAATATATTCTCACCATATGATTCCTGTGTTAACGATTCCCGAGACAGCATATGAGCCATCGAGGTTCTTTGTGAAGAGAAAACAATCCCGCTTAGCGGCGTACTTATTCCAGCTTACCCGTGGATCTGCTTTTGCGCTTACTTTGGCGTACATTCTCGCATACCTTGCAATCAAGCCATTGCTTGAGACGACATCTGAGCGCCGACTCGAGGTGTTGGAGCATTTCAGACACAAGCTTCGCGACTGCTACCTCAGTCTCATCAGCCGCGTTTCGCGCATACCAATTGTGGCCATCAACAAGAATGGAAAGGTGTATGCCGACGCTATAGTGCAAACGGAACGGGATTCTGATGCCAATGTCTTGGAGGACAGATTGAAACAGGGGGAGCTCGTGCTGAGGTTGGAGAAACTCTCAGAGAGGCTCAGAGAAGCCACGCCATACCTGACGATTGAAATTCCTCACTACAAGGTGTCGACTTTTGCATTGAAGGAATTGCAGAACAAGGTGGACTTGGTATTTTTCGGCGACGCCACCCCATTTTGCTACCGTGAGGTGGAATCAAACGGTGTCAAGAGGAAGGTGAACCTCGCGACGGAAGCTAGAGATGAGGTGAGAACGATTAAGGGACTTTTCATGAGCGGGCAGGTGTAAGATAAAGAATGAGTGATGAAGGGAATGAGAGAAAGAATGAAGTTGAGAGTTAGAGAATTAAGGTGAGAAATGGAAGTAAGAGATGAAGAATGAAGTTGAGAGTTAAAGAATCCAGGTGAGAAATGGAGGTGAGAGATAAAGAATGAAGTTGATGGTTTTTAGAAATTGCTTAATTGCAGCTGGTAAGCATTACTGAGGATAGCATTTTTAGGTTACATATATGACACTCTCAGAAATAGGAAAGCATAAGGACTTACTGATATAATGTAGATTCTTTTACTGATATAATGTAGATTCTTTTACTGATATAATGTAGATTATTCATATAGTGTAGATAATTTTACTTATATGTAGATTATTGATATAATGTAGAAGTTCTCATCCGCTCCCAAATCCACCATTTTAGATCCTGAAAAATGAATCTTTGATACACCTTTATTTTCCAAAACAATATGGCCCGCCGCGAATACGACGACGAGTCGTCCAGTCTCAGTGATGCTGACCTTGATGAAGAGCTTGCGGAGTTGGATGCCGATGATGATGAAGAACTTCCACCATCCGAAGACGAAGACAACTATAAAATAGAAGACCCCGACGAGATCGACGACGACTTGGAGTTGAGGGTCGACGACGAGGACGACGAGTTCAAGGGCCCAAAGAAGCTTACCCTCAAGTTGAGTCCGCAAAAACGACTGCCAAACAAGGCCAAAAACACTAGAAAGCGCCAGGTTGCGTACTATGGGGAGGAGGAGGACGAAGAAGACGAAGAGGAGGACGACGAGGACGAGACAGAATACAAAAAACCGCGCTTTCCACAAAGACAGGTGCAGCCCACAGACCTTGATGAAGATTTGATATTAACAGACGAAGAAACAGAGTACAACCCCCACGCAAATCCAGACTTGTCAAAGATGACGGAGAGACAGCGTGCGCGGTACTTGGAGGACCAGGAGGAAAAGGAATCGTTTGTCGAGTTGAGCAATGAGAAGAAGAGCAAGCCCAAGAAGAAGGAGTCTGAAGAAGCGATTGCTCTCAGAAAAGCAGAAAGCGCGCGTAGGAGAGAGGACTACAAAAACAAGCAGTTGGAGGAAGAAAAGAAGGACACTTTGAACAAATTGTTGAAGAGACGTGCGACAAAGACCAGACAAGTGCAACCTGGCGAGGGAGAGGTTGTGGTGGCAAAGACAGATAAACCAAGAAGACCTTATCGTGCACCCGCCGGCCTCTTGAGGTACGTTTCCTCTCAAAAATTAGACGGGAACTCTGTTTTGGCATATAACTAGAAAGAATAAAATGAACTTGGCTGCGGAAGCTTTCAATGTAGAGAGTTGGTAAAAACCACTACTAAAAGTCAACCAGCACCGTAGTAGGCAGCTCAGCCAGCACCTTAGTATGCCACTCTCTACTATTGGTTGCTTCTCTGATAACGACTTTGCGTTCTCACGTGAGCTGAGATCCACCCACCTGACACCTACAGGGCTCAAGGATGGATAATACCACGCAGATTAGGCGAGGAATCTGAAGGTAGATCTATTATAGCATCGAAGTATCGATTTTAACGCCTTCACGGCAAAGTCTAATATGGGTGATGCTTTGTGGAATATCTTATTAATCTCTCTTCCCTATGGCTGTGGACACAAATGCTTGCAGGATGTGCCTCGATTGCGTTTTTCTCCACAAGGGGCTTATGTGCACAGGGTCCTAGTAACGCTAAATGCCCTCAAATTTGCTCACCCAGCAAGCCAAGTCCAAAATGGGTTTATCTAGAGCTTAATCAGACAAACTTCTGCACACCGGTTAGCCGACACTTTTCAAGGCATTCCTCGAGATCTCTCATTCAGATCCAACGCGCAAAATGTAAACAATTAAAAAACACATCCCAAGCGATTTCTTCCAAGAACTTCTCCATCTTCTTCTTTACACTCGTCTTTGCACCTTCGTTCCTCGCTTCCACCGGAGTGCACCTGCCACGAGGATATCGCTTGCAACGGCCCGACACACAAAAAGAAAAAGGGAAAAAGTTGGAAACCGAAGGGAAAAAAAATATCCAGAACAACAAAACCGAAAAGATTGGAGGTTGTTTTCACCATACGACCACAAGGGCAGACACAACCAAGCTATCTTGCCTTTTTGTCGGTTTAGAGTCTCGACTAGATTAATTCAGACACAACTGTTCCACTTGGAACTTAGAACAGTGCATACTCATCCAGTGAATTAAAATTGCACGCTTGATATCACTTTAGCACCCTATCATAACCTTAGTCAAGGAAAAGCCGTCCAGTCACATATTCTCGGTTGACCACTGCACTACAAGTGTCCATACACTCCAGTGATAACTTTCCTCGTTTAATCGGACATCTTACTAGCACCAACGAGCGTCCACCTCGTTGCCATACATGAACGCCAACATGATGAACATGGGGATGAACATGGCGGGCATGAATAACCAGCAGGCACTCAATTCTGCCCTAATGCAGAACCAGGGCTTTGGTAACAACATGATGCAGAACCCCCAGAACCCCCAGAACCAACAACCTCATAACCCCCAGCAACAACCACAACAGCCCCAACTGCAACAGCAACAGCAGATGTTCAACCAGAATCCAGCCATGTTTGCAGCAGCAGCAGCTGCTGCTGCAACCCAGCAACAACGGATAATTAACGGTAACGGCCATGGCGCTAGCCCAGTGGTGAATTCAATGCCGGGTCAGCAACAGCAGCAACAGCAGCAGCATCTAAACCACCAGCAAATGCTCGCACAACAGCAGCAGCAGCAGCAACAGCAGCAACAGCAGCAACAACAACAGCAACAGCATCATCAAATGCAGCAGAGACCGGGGATTCTGAGAGCATCCCCTATACAACACATGGCTCAGCAGGTGAAAGGAAACATCCCAAATGCTCAGAATGGACAGAATGGACAGAACCTACCCAACGGACAGAATATCCCACATAATGGCCCTGTTGGGCCCAACGGAACTGCAGGACCCAATCAACCTAACAACCAGTTCATGATGGCTTCCAACTCTGGTCCGATGCCAGCCAATGGTGGGAACTCCCAGGGACACACGCCACAAATGCGTCACCAGTCGCAGCCTTTTACAGGAATGAACGCCCAAATGCAAGCTCCACAGATGAACAAGATGAACGGGATGTCTGAGGTTCCTCAGAGACATGGATCCACTGATCAAGGAAGCGCGCAAAAGATGCAGAAGAAGCCTATGAACGCCCCAAAGGCACCAATTTCAGCGGGAGCTTCAGCTCCACAGTCGGTACCAGGTTCAGCTTCGAGTGCATCCAACACACCTTCAATTGGACCCGCTGCAGCTCCAGCACAAGCAGGGGCTGGATTCCCACCACAGTTCAAGGTCTCAGAGCAGGAGCAGATGCAGAATGATATAAATGCGCGGTTGATTAAGAGGAATTTAGGTAACTCCGGTGTGATGCGCATTTTGGACATCATTGAGCAGATCTCGAGCGAAAGTGTGGAGAACTTGGCGAACTTGGAGTACTGGCAAAGGGTTGTACAGGCATACTTCTTACCCAGCTCGGTGGTGCGATTCACAACTGCCCCCACACACCCAAATCCTGGTGACGATAATGGCGAAAATAAAGACGATGAGGACGATGAAAACACTCCCTTGTTCACTCTTGGAAACTTGCCTCCTAATGATGCTGCGCGCCAGTTTGAAATCAACCCTTCCACAGCACCACGTTTTCTCGCGGCCCTTTTTCAAGGAGGCGGCATGGCACGCTGCACAGTCGCTTTGACTGGAATTAAATTCCAGGTGTTGAATAACGGGTGTATTTTCATCATCTCGCGATTGCAGACTCATAACCTCTATCAGGATGGGCTGATGGCCACGCTTAGTGGTAACATCAAGTTGTTGATGAACCGCGACTTACGCATCGACTGGATCGACTGCCACTGCTTGCACTACGAAGGCTCCATCTCCTTCGCAGGTTTAGATCGTAGGTGGAGAAGCTACAAAGACTCCAGTGGAGGCAACCCAGAAGAGTTCTTCAAGTCATTATACGGGCAAAGCGAGGCCTTACGCAATGCTTCAAGCTCCGGGATGTGTGAGAACGCAATGAGGTTACTTAAAGTGAGTGACGTCATGGCACACTTGCGACAGCTCATGGGCTTTTCCATGGTGAATAATATCGGTTCACCAACTCGAGCTATCGAGTTGTTCATGAACCAGCAGCAGGCTGCGCAGCAGCAGGCTCTCGCAGGCGGGCAGTTCATCAAGGGTAACGCAGCGCTGCCGTCTCCAGATAGTGACGACCCCAAGGGTTTGTTGAAGAAGCGCAAGATGTCTTCGACCAGTGGCGTGAGTAGCCCGTTAACTGTGGAAGCAACAAAGAGGAGGAAGTAGAAGTAGGGTATGTGAGATCAATGAAACGATACTGTGTATCTTAACACATGTAGAAGGAAAAAGGGATGAAGTAGACTAAAGTAGTTATTGCCTCGAAGTCCGACATGGCAGTTAATGCCTCTAAGTACTGTCTCAACGACGCCACTTCTTTGTCGCATTCTGGCTGTATTTTATTTCCCTTTGTGTATTGATCTTTTACCACTTCTAAATCACCACTGTATGTCCGTTCCTCTCTCCTCAGCCATACGACCACAGTCAATAGACGCGTACATTGGACAGAGACACCTCATCAACCCGGAAAATGGTCTCATATCCAACTTTCTCCGTTTGGGCTACCTCCCGCTGATGCTCCTCATGGGTCCACCTGGAGTTGGTAAGACGACCTTAGCATCCATACTTGCGAAACAGTGCGGATACACGTTTGTCGAGTTCTCAGCTACCAATGCGACCTTGAGCGAGCTTCGAGAGTTGACCAATTCTATCAAGAAGGAGAACAAGAGGCGAACACAGAGTTATCTCAAGATTGTCGTTTTCATTGATGAGTTTCACAGATTCACCAAAATCCAACAGGATTACCTATTACCCTTCATTGAGGATGGCAGCTTTGTCTTCATTGGCGCTACTACTGAGCCCAGACGTATTCGCCGTGCTATTTACTCCAGATGCCAACTCTTCCAAATGACGGCACATACGCGTGAAGATGTCATCACAGTCATAACGCGTGCGATTGAGTACGAACGATCACGAACGGGCAAACAACTTGTTTTCAACGCTGAGAGCAAGGAAATGCTCGTCACGGGAGTTGATGGCGATACACGAAAAGCCATTAATGTAATTGAACTCCTCTTTGCTAGTTGTGAGTCCATCACACCCGAATCGATCAAAGAGTGCATCGATACACTTAGACTTGAAAAGGTCGGATTACAGCATGAAGAGAACATTCCCCTCTTCCAGAACCTTCTCTCGTCGTTGTGGCTATGCGGTGTGCCAGATGATGATATGTTTGTGGACGCCTTCAAGATAACGCATTTTGACGATGAACGCGTTCAACATTTACAGGTATCTGACGACGAAGCTGGCTTCGACAAAATTGAACCACAAGACGATGGATACATATCTCCTTCGATTTTCTGGCTCGTCCGCCTACTTCAAAGCGGAGAATCTCCTATTTATATCGCAAAGCGACTCGTTTTGTTTGCAGCGCTTCATTTACACGACCTGCTGGTAAAACACATCCTCTCACAAATAAGAGTCTTGCACCAAACAGACAAGCCGCTAGAAGTGCTCTACCATTGTGTTCAGTGGATTGCTCAGCAGGAAAAGCACGACCTGGACATCCCAGATCAGTTAAAGGAGCTCCAGAAGTACCACCAGCAGCAGATACCTCCAAGGTCGGAAGATGACCTCAGCATTGACATTGATTTTAGTAGTGAGGCAATATCGCGAGTTTTTGAATGGGAGCCACCGGAAACAGAAGCAGTCCTGCTATTTGCAGTGGACTATCAACTACCGCCAGAGTTGTCTGCTATTTAATTTTTTTTTGCAGCCAGAAATTTTACAAATCATGATCGAGCCGATTGAAGACGACGCCCCTCAAAAAGCAAGTACATGTCCTATAAGCCGCTACCTGTGTTCGCACACGATCGGCGCTTTCGTGACGAACGTGTTCCGCGTTGCGGTGACGTTTTTTTACGGTTTGGCGGCAAATTTACTTTTACTTGAGGTGATACTCATATTCAAGCTCCGCGATCTCGCGCACTTGGCCAATGTTCAGCTTTTGGCGATATCGCTCTCAGGCGTCGAGTTCTTCTTGATGGTACATGTACACTTGCTCAATGTGGTTTATGTCTTGGGCGGGTCCGATCAGGAAATCGAGACCAGTCAGCTCCACGACGCTTTTTGGGCAAAGGAACCCGTTGGATACGCTCACATCGAGCAAGCGAGACCTAACTCGCGTGCAGTATTGCAGGTCCCAGTACGAGAAAGAGAAGGAGGTGTTCGTCGAGCTGCTCGGATGCTCGCATTGCTAACAAAAATGGATATAGACAGGTTGTTAAAGAGGAGGAAAGAAAACGAACAACAGGCGGAACCAGACGAAATGAAACACGGTATTGATGGTAAGGTAAAGTCCGCAAAAGTAGAAAACAAGACAAATGACGAGGATCCAAAAGAAAAGAAAGCCTCGGGCGCTAAAGATCACCTGAAACCAAAGCCAAACATAGTCTTTGACGCTAAAGATCAGACAAAAAACATCGTCTCCGACGCTAAAGATCAAACGATAGCAAATGAGACACCAGCTGAAAAGGTCGACGTTCATGAAGAAACCGGCTGGAGCGCATATTTCCACAAACACCGTAAGGACGATGCTGAAGAGCTCTTTGACGAAGAGAGTGGCAGACGAAAGAGAATGTCTGCGATCTTCAAGCGTCCTGTGACAAACGAAACGACGAAAGCTAGCTAAAGTAAGTAGAGGAATGGAATGACGAAACGAAACGACCAAAGGTAGCTAAAGTCAGAGGAATGGAATGAAATGACCAAATTAGCTAAAGTTAGAGGAATGGAATGAAATGACCAAATTAGCTAAAGTTAGAGGAATGGAATGATGAAGGACTAACGGAAGAAAGTGTGGCCACTGCAATTAACCGTACGCTGTATCAATACTATCAGGATCCATTTTTCATGTTCCTTCTACTCATAATGTTATACTCACATTTTCTCTTCTACAACGTCTCATTATCTTGTGATTAGATACAAAAAATCACTAAATATCTTGTGCTTGCCACAAGCAGATGGCCTGAACTATATTACAAACAAAAGAAAAACTCTAAAATGCAAAGCCACGAGGACCGTGGATAGAACACGAATGCTCATACATCTCATCGCAACAACTCACGTAAGCAGAGGAAGTTTACCTCTACAGAGGCCTTCCAAGCGGTAGTAAACTCTGATTGGAGCATATCCACTCCTTTAGTATCGCAGTTTCCCAGCCTTGCTTAAGCAGCAGCCTCCTCGTTATCATTCGAATCGTCATCGCCCAACATCGCAAATCTGTTGTACTGTGACGACTCAGATCTCTTCGAGGTCTCCCTCTGGAGACCCTCAGCGTTGGAACCAGAACCAGCACCAGAACCGCTTCTGCTGTCCTTGTTGGCTTGGTCTCTGCTGGCGAATGAGGCAATCTTTCTGAGAGGGTGGTTACCAGAGTTACCCGAGTTGTTGTTGTTCCAGCCCGAGTGTCCTCTAGACGAGTTGGATCTGCTGTCGTTGTGTCTCTTCTGTCTCTTTTCGTTCTGCGCTCTCTGCTCCTCCATCTTCTGGATCTCCGCGTCTCTGTGGATCTCCTGCAAGGTCTTTGGACCGTCATCTGGCTTAGTGGATTGCCACTTGCGAGTTCTCAAGTCCATCAAGTCCATCAACATGAATCTGGATCTCAGGGTGATGGTGATCTCCTTGTCGTTCAAGATCTCGTCCACTCTTCTGAATGCCATGTTGACAACAGCCTTCTTTCTCTCGTCCGAGTCCAAGTTTGGACCCACAGTCTTGAGCAATTTGGTGAAGTTCTCCAAGTTCTCCTCGGAGGTGTCCTTCTTCGATGCGTCTCTGATACACACAAACATCACCTGGTCGTTCAACAAGTGTGCGTTGTAAAGGTGACCAATGAACTCAACAAGACCCAAACCTCTTCTCTTGGCAGCAGCCATGGCGTAGTACTCGTCGGACATCATCTCTGGCTCCAATGGAGAACCGTCCTCGTTGGTAGGCAACTTGTCAACCCAGCCCTTCTCGTACTCAGCCTGACAGGTGGTCAACAAGATTCTTCTGGCCAATGGTCCACCAGTGTACACTCTCTCGTCACCTCTGGCCTCTGCAGCGTGGTCCTTGATCTCGTTCGAAACAGAAGAGATCAACTTGGCACAGAAGGCAGCGTACATCTTACACCAGTGTGGCTCGTCAGTGGCCTTGGCGAAGGTCAATGATAGTATGCTCTGGATAGTAGTCAACTCTTCCTCGAATCTGGTCTGGTTTGCAAGCTCGATCAACTCGTCGGTGATCTCGTCGAACATCTCGTAAGTCAACTTGTTCAACAACGACTTGCACTTTCTGGCAACATCGTCCTTGTTCAAGATAACAGAACCATCTGGAGCATACTTGACCTCCTCGGCAGCCTTCTTTCTTGGGGCCCATCTGTTAGCAGACTTGGCCAAAGGCTTGATATCCTCTGGAGCAATAGTGATCTGTGGGTCCTGCTCGTCGTCGTTATCCTTGTCACCTCTGTAGTTTCTGTCGCCTCTCTTGGAGTGGTTGCCCTTTCTCGTGGATCTGTCTCTGGATGAACCGTTGGCACCACCCTTTCTCTTGGAGCCTGATCTGGAATTCTGTCTACCCTCACCGAACTGCGAGCCCCTGCCACCAGGAGCACCGCTGCCGAATCTTGGAGGTGCAGAACCACCGAACTTGCCTCTGGATCCACCACCATGCGAGCCGTGCGATGCCTTCTTAGCAAACACGTTGATGTCGATGATCTCCGTCTGCGCCTTGAACGCAGAGTCGGTTGGGAATGCAACAAGCAGCTGGAACTGGACCAAGAATTGCGGGTCGTATCTGTATTTCTTCCCTTCAATTCTTCTCTCGATGCTGGCACCGGTGATACCCTCTGGGTACTTGACGTCGTAGATGTTGTCGATGGCAGTGGCAGAAGACAATCTGTCCAAGAACTTGGAGATGGTGAATCTGTTTTCGTCTTCCTCTTCCTCCTCCTCTTCCTTTGGTTCTTCGATCTTGACTTCCTTGGAAACTCCCTCAGAAGTTTCAGAGGTAGCTTCAGCAGCTAGTTCAGCAGTTGGTTCAGCAGTAGGCTCAGCAGCTGGCTCAGAAGAAGCAACCTCCTTTGGCTCAGTTTCCTTGGCCTCAACAGGTTCAGCTGCCTTTGGCTCAGCAATAGGTTCAGCGACTGGCTCAGCGACTGGCTCAGCAACTGGTTCGACCTCCTTTGGCTCAGTGACAGGCTCAACCTCCTTCTTTGGCTCTGGAATAGTCTCCTTTGGCTCTGGGACAGTCTCCTTCTTTGGCTCTGGAACAGTCTCCTTTTCTGGAACAGTCTCCTTCTCTGGAACAGTCTCCTTTTCTGGAACAGTCTCCTTGGTCTCCTTTGGCTCCTCAGTTTCTTTTGGCTCCTCCTGTGGCACTTCCTTGACTTGTTCCTTGACCTCCTTTGGCTCGTCCTTCTTCTCCAACTCAGCCTTCTTTGCTGCAGCGGCCTTTGCCTTCTCGGCGATCTTTCTCTTGAACTCCTCGGCCGCAGAGTTTGGCTTCTTCACTTCCGATGCTGGGGGCGATGCAATCACTGGCGATGCGTTCACAGGAGCAGGAGACGACACTGGCGTCGAAGATGCACTGGAAGGAAGCTCCTTCTTCTTCTCCTCCAAGTCAACAGGCTTGCCGTCCTTGGTGGTCAACTTGACCTTGGCTGGAGCAGAAGGAACAGGCATGTACTGCTGGTTGCCGTATGAACCCATGTTAGGCACCATCCCGTAGTATGGCGGTGGAACAAACCCGTATCCGTACATTTGCTGTGGGTATGCGCCGTAGCTGTAGTTCTGCTGATGCTGCTGGCCCTGGCCCTGGTGCTGCTGGTACTTGCCTTGGCTCTGACCTTGGTTCTGGCCTTGGTTCTGACCCTGGTATGGCTTTTTCTGGCTGTTGTATGGTCTGTTTGGCGCACCACTGTTGTTGTGCTGGTAGCCTTGTCTGTTGTAGTTCTTGTTATAGTACTGCTTTCCGTTGTAGTTACCGTGGTGCTGGTTAGCATAGTGGTTGTTGTTGTGTGGTTTTCCCTCCGAAGCACCGGCACTGGTGGCTGCAGGTCCTGTAGGAACAGCAGGGGTTGCTGGGGCCGCGGTCGGTGTCGCTGCTGGGGACGCCAGATTACTGGCGGGTGCTGCTGGAGCAGTACTGTCGGTCATGTTGAGGCTCACCTGACGATGATATCCGTATGACTGGGTAGATCAATGATGTGCGAACGAGTCGACTAATCAATGATGTTGGTTAAAAGAGGGAGGGAACTCGGTCACTCGCTCTCGTGTAAAGGTAATGTATTTAACCTAAAGGGCAAAGAATTTTTTTTAGCCTCTTGATGAAAATTTTTTTTGAGCCCGAATGATTTTTACTGATTTTCTGGTACGCTGTAGATAAGATCGATGTGGCGGAAGATTTGGTGGACGTCGGCTCCTCGAGCATTCGCCAGCTGTAGACTCTTTCTGCTCCGGCACTCTCTGTATTTCAGGGTCCTCTCCAAAGTCCTTTGCTGATGATCTGATCTGGACTGCAGGTACAAAAGACGACATTCTGAAGTTTACGCAGTGTGCACCAGCCAAGGGTAAAGTAAAAAGGAGTGATTCGAGAGGGGATGGACTGAGCACTTGGTATGTGTTTTTCTGTCTACGACTTGTATGCTAGCTTCTCTGCTAGCTTGATGGTTTTGGAACAAAGGCTACTGAAACTAGGTCTAATTGTAGGAATGTTAAGAGAATTGGTTGAATTTTGTACTGGATGATTTCCGGTGATGAGAAATTTGGTTGAAATATTTATGATGATTTGTGGTTCCAAATGGAGTTAGACAAATCAAAACCAATTAGACAATGCTGGAAATTGGCAGAACCAGTTAGGGAATTGAAATCGGTAGAACCAGTAATTGAAATTGGTAGAACCAGTAATTGAAATTGGTAGAACCAGTTAGGCAAGTTCATTTGGCAATGCAATTTTGCAATTAGATGATAATTTGTGGCAATCTCTCATTCGTGTCGATTTGTGGCAATTTATCACAATCTGGATTATCTGATAATTTTATATTCGTGGTAATTACAAACTACTGTCATTCAATTGAGTGATGCTTATTGAAAGTGATAGTACCTAATCTCATAAAATAACATCTGCTATTCATAACACCGCTATTCATAACACCTGCTATTCATAACACCTGCTATTCATAACACCTGCTATTCATAAATTATACTCTTGATCACTCCTTTTATCCTTTACCTTCCCTTCCTTTCCTAACTTCTCCAGCTCTTGTACAATGCATTCCCCAACATCCCACATACAACCGCCGCAAACAGGTATATTATCACCTTCTCCTTGAACGACTCGATCTGGAAACAGCTGATCACAATGTCGGAATGTCCTCCTTCAGTCTCGTCGTCAACAGCACACAAGTCGGGCTCTCGCAGGAGGCAAAATTCCTTTGTGCAAAGCCCGCACTTCTCTATCTCGGTGATGGTGTGTTTCAGATTGCACTCGCATCGGCAGTATTGCTTGTACCCCAAGCATACCGTCGCCATCAAAACCACCAACCCGAGCTTCATAGTTGTGTCTTTATGTCGTAATGATGTCGCACACGACACTTTATTTCCACGAAAATCTCGACGGTGGCAACAATCACACTACACACCATGACCGCCATTGAAAAGCCATATGTCCACGAAGGTGGTGTGAGACCATACTTCGAGCAGCAGATACAGGACGCGGAGATCCGTATCCAAGAAACAACCCAAAACTTGCGCAGATTGGAGGCTCAGCGGAACAAATTGAACAACAAGGTCAAGCAGTTGAAAGACGAGCTTCGTTTGCTCCAGGAACCAGGGTCCTACGTGGGTGAGGTCGTCAAGGTCATGGGCCTCAAGAAGGTCTTGGTCAAAATGCACCCAGAGGGTAAATACATTGTCAACATTACTAAGGATATCGACATCAAGAAGTTGACGCCATCTTTACGTGTCTGCTTGAAGTCAGACAGCTACGACTTGCACAAAATATTGCCAAACAAGGTGGATCCATTGGTGTCGCTTATGATGGTGGAAAAGGTCCCAGACTCGACCTACGACATGGTCGGTGGTTTGGACAAGCAGATCAAGGAGATCAAGGAGGTCATCGAATTGCCAGTCAAGCACCCAGAGCTCTTTGAGAGTTTGGGTATCGCACAGCCAAAGGGTGTCATCTTATATGGTCCTCCAGGTACCGGTAAGACCTTGTTGGCAAGATCCGTTGCGCACCACACGGAGTGTAAGTTCATCAGAGTCAGTGGTTCTGAGTTGGTGCAGAAGTACATCGGTGAGGGTTCCCGTATGGTCCGTGAATTGTTTATCATGGCAAGAGAACACGCCCCGTCTATTATCTTCATGGATGAGATCGATTCCATCGGTTCCCTGCGTACAGAGGGCTCACTGGGAGGAGACTCCGAAGTCCAGAGAACAATGTTGGAGTTGTTGAACCAGTTGGATGGTTTCGAGAGCTCGAAGGACATCAAGATCATCATGGCCACAAACAGATTGGATATCTTGGACCCGGCCTTGTTGAGACCTGGTAGAATCGACAGAAAGATCGAGTTCCCAGCACCAACCGTGCAGGCAAGAACAGACATCTTGAAGATCCACTCGCGGTCCATGAACTTGACCAGAGGTATCGACTTGAAGAAGATCGCGGAGAAAATGAACGGATGCTCGGGAGCTGATGTCAAGGGTGTGTGTACCGAGGCTGGTATGTACGCCTTGAGAGAGCGCAGAATACACATCACCCAGGAGGACTTTGAGTTGGCGGTCGCCAAGGTCATGTCCAAGAACGACGAGGGTGCGGTTTCTTTGGCGAAGTTGTTTAAGTAGAGAAGGAATGAGTAAAGGACTAGGTGTAGAAAAGAGTAGAAGTAAAGAGAATGAAGTAATTGATAGAATGAAGTATTGATAAAAAGATAGGATTGATAAAACGATATCATTGATAAAAAGATATGGTTGAGGTGTATAATTAGGCAAAAGGTTGAGGTGTAGAATTAAGTAAAAGATTGAGTATATCGAAAAGGCAGAAGTATGTTGTCTCACAGATACTCACGTGACTAGAAGATCTTCAGATCGATGAATAGTTCACGTGACTGTGATATCATATAACGCCAGGTGTTTTTTTCAGATTTACCACACATGTTGATCTGGAAAGTTGTGATGAGCGTTGCTATTGCGGCGTCTGTGGTTCAAGGAGCACACGAGGAGAACGGTGTGCTGATAATGGAGAAGATCACGGGTTTGAATTCTCTCTTGTTGACACAGGGACCTTCTGCCGACACTCTTTCGCAATTTGAGCAGGTCCTTAACGAGATTGAGAGCGGCAGTCAGCCTCCTCTGGTGATTAACCAATTGCCGGTGCTTTACTTCAAGAAGGCCTTGATTGAGCTCAACTTGAAGAAGGAGGCACAAGCAATAGAAGGGTTGCAACACGTGTTGACGATCGACCCAGGTAACCGTGTTGCAAAAGACAAGTTGGTGGACTTGTTGGTGGATAAGGGACATTTCACTCAATTGACACCATTTTTGAGCCCAGATGACAAGGAAGACGAAGAGCTTCTCAGGGAGATTCAGGTATGGCTTTCGGCGCGTGAAAATGCGGACCAGTACTTCAAGAATGGCGAGTGGGAGAGGTGTATTGAGGAGTTGGACAACCATGTTTTATACTTGAGTCCGTTACACTATCAGTCGGTTGACCTTCACTACCGTGCTGCCATGGAGATCTTCAAGAAGAGTGGACCATACGCCAAGGTTGGAGAGAGTGAGGCTGCGGTCAACACGATGCTCATTCAAGACCTTTCGCGGTTGTTGAAGATTCAACCAATGGGAGATATTTCAAGGTACCTGGAGTTGGCCAATTTGATCTTGTACACGGAGGGCCGTTTTGAGAGTGCAAGAAACACAGTGAAGTTGTGTCTCAAGATCGACAACGAGTACAAGCAGTGTGGGGACATTTCCAAGTTCCTCACTAAGATCCAGGATCTCACGCCTATTTTCCAACAAGCTGGTCAGTTTTACAACGTCCTTGAGAGCAGTGTTGAAGAGGCACATGTTGAGGAACCAGACATAGATTACACATGGGTCCTCAACTTTATGTTCAACGACCCGGTGAAGGCATCGAAGTTGGAGTTGAGGAAACTCAAGGATATTAAAACCAATTACGAGTACTTGGAGTACAAGGCGGGCGAGTTCCAGAAAACAGGCGACTTGAAGTTCCTTGAGGTGTTGAATAAGTTGACGTGCGAGTCGTTAGTGCGTACAAAGACCAAGGGGGCCTCGACGTTTTGCAGCAAAGTGAACGATAGCTTCCTCCCAAAGAAGATTCCGCAGGTGGACAGCTACTTGAAGAAGAAAAAGTACGGCGAAGCCAAAAACTTGTTGGACCTGTTTGGAGTGAATGTGAAAAAGACAAAAATGTTCCAGGAAAGATACGCAAAGGTTTCGCAGTGGGAACAATTCCAGAGGCAGCAGCAACAAAGGCAGCAGCAACAACAACAGCAAAGATTCCATCAACAAAGACAGCAGCAGCAACAACAGCAACAGCAATTCTCGAGGGCCGACGTGGACTTTTACAAGATATTGGATGTACCTCGCGATGCTGACGAGCGCACTATCAAGAAGGCATACAGGACGCAAACGTTGAAGTACCACCCTGACAAGTACAAGGGTAAGGACTTGACTGCCGAGGAGATTGAGAAGAAGATGCAAGATATAAATGAGGCTTACGAGGTGTTGTCGTCGAAGGAATCACGCGAACTGTACGACAGAGGAGGAAGAGGACCTGGCCAGGGTCATCAGCAGCATTACCAGCAGCAGCACCAGCAGCCATTCGGGTTTGATTTCGGCAATTTTGGAGGCGGTGGCGGATCGTTTAAGTTCCACTTCGGATAAAGAGGGGATAAGTCCTGCCGACCAATTTTGTGAAATCAGAAGATAAAACAAGGGAAAGGAATTAAACGGATGTGAAGTAATCGAGGAATAACTTTGATTTAAAAGTAGTCAAGCATTATTCAACAAGGCATTGGATCGGAAACCATACAAGTTGAAGCAATTGCATTGAACTGTTTGTACAGGCCACGCGGCATAATAGAGGAAACTCTCGAGTTTCATTCACTAGACTAGTATATAATATAAAGTGGATTCAAATAAAAATTATAATTCTAAGATATTTTCGCTCAAATGTTGCAGCCATTGTAGAACAAGCAGCGGGCGGAAAAGAATACGTAGATAGCAATGGCCGCGTAAAGAACAAAGTAACCAAGCATCTCCATATCAGAGTACGCCTTGGGGATCTGAGGGAAGTACTCTTCAATGAGGAAAGCCCTCTGGTCCCACTCCATTTTACCCAAGAGGTGTCTCAAAGTGGTCTTTTCCTCTTCAGTGAGTGGTAAAGTAATCAATTGAGACTTACTGCGCATACACTTGCTAGTGGCAGTAAGGTATTTTGGCTGCCAAAGCGGTTGTTCCTTGGGCTTGCTGATTGGTGGGTAGGATGACATGGTTGGCGAGGACAATTTCAAGTACTTGATGTGTTATTTATACAATTACTGGAACGGAAGGCATAGCAAATGAATATCTCCGTATAACAGCCAGAATCCTCCCCTCTACACCCCAAACAGCTAAACAATGAGGGGCAAGTGTCTGCAACTCGGACTTGGTTACATAAAAATGGTACAATACCCCAAAAGTCCGCTACATGGCATCAAAGGCATGTGAGATTTTATCTCCCCACATTTTACGACGCTTGATTCCTTGTAAAAGTCGTTTCACATGGTATTTTTACGTCACGTGAATATGCTTACGTAATCAAGGGCGATGTACAGCACGTTCGGTTTTCGGTTTTAGAAGGAGACAAGAAAGGGGTACAGGAAGTACAGGGGTTGACATAAAGAACGGCACGCGGAGGAGGGCCAAGTGCGCATGTAGAACGGATGTAGAAACGCTAAGTATTTCGCAGTGTTGAATAACTGCCCCTGTCTAGTTGTACATGGCTGAAAAATAAACTCAATATATTGAATGTATGCTATGTGCTGCTGTAGTCCGTACAGCCCGAATTTTCGAAGATTTTCTGCGAAGTTTTGACACAAGTGTTAACGAGGTATTATCAAGGAGTCAGACCTGCAGCTCCTTGTCGTATGATAAAGGTCCATGCACACCGTACATGGTTAACGTGACCCAAAGACTGAAAACGGGAGACTTGCAAGTGATACTGCAGCTTGCAACACCTTTCCGTAGCTTGAGGTGACAATAGTGTATATGAAGAGAAGGACCACCGTGAACATTACAAGACCACCGATATCTGGCGGCCTGGGCACGGGGGCATACTCTTTATACACCAACTGTGCTTGTCGTGGGGTCAACTTCTGAAAGATATGACATAAGTTTTCATGGTCTCCACTATCTATGAAATCAAGTTGTTTTTTCTTGGAGAGTGTGTAGAACTTGGAGTTTCCAATGGCAAAGGTAGGTGTAGTTTGGTTCTCCATCCTATTGACCGCTCGCCGGATCCTTTCTCGCGTATTGGACATACTGGGTAGATCTTGAAGAAGAGCGATGATTAGGGTTTTAAATATCTACCCCAGTTTCATTTTGGTCCACACATCGTTTCGTCTCTAGATCTGCACAATTTTACCATTTTGGTCAACAATAAAAAAATTGGCTAAAGTAGGCAAATACTGTACCCGGTAGGGATAAGCGATTCAACCATCGTTCATGACCTTTATTTCTTCTACTAATATGCCCCTCAACGAAGATCACCAGTGGAGCAAAACAAAGTATGACCAAAGAAAACTTCCGACTGTTATACATCTGCACACCGTAGCACGGACCCTACTCACCTACAACCCCTAACCTTAACTAGTGACGTACCCCTCTTGGTCTTGGTCCCGGACCAATCTACAAACCTGAAATGAATATTGTGCCGTATGCAGTACGTGTATGGATAAGGTTTGGGGTTAAGGAATTTTAAAGAGTCTTGTGAAGATGTTGTGTGTGAGATGATCGTGTAGTGCCATGTCTGCTGTGGTTGCAAAATTTCGGGGTTCATTGTGGTTGGTTTTTCAGTTAAAAATTATTTTTCACAGGGAAGTGGATGTTGTGTAGTTAGAATTTAAGGTTGATTTATAGTTAAAGTTTTAATGGTACTTTCATAGTGTATTTTAAGGAAGTTCCATGCGGTACTTCATTAGACATTTTCATAGGTAGATATTTATTCAATGGTGATAACATAAGGTACTTTTCTTATTCAGAGTGAATACCGGTAATTCAGTAGACCACTAGCTTACTCTAGTCTTCTTTTCTCATTAAACCTCTAGCTTATTCTAGTCTTCTTTTCTCAGTAGCCCTCTAGCTTATTCTAGTCTTCTTTCCTTCTAGCATAGCATCACCCTAAAATTCTATCACCTTCTTCCCATTCATTTCATTCATTATGTCGTATACGTAAACCCAGGGTTTTGCTTGTCGGTCAAATCCAACACCTCGTGAAGCGTTGCGTCGTCGTCCGAGTCCACGTTGTCCTTCACCTTATTTTCGTGCACACACACCGCCCAGTAAACACTCGCGAGCACGATGCAACAACAGAAGGCCGCAAACATGGCTGCAAATCCACCAATATAATGCGGAGCCTGCGAGCTCTTGAACGTCTGCGGTCCCACTATTGCACCCACACAGTAGCCCAAGTAGTTCATGGAGTAGGCGCTGGACTTCTTGGTATTTCCACTCGTATTGGCCTGTGAAAGCGATATCAAAATCACATACGGCGCAAAGTAGAAGTAAAGCAAGTAGATCCCCGCGAGCTGGGCACCAACGTTCTTGGAGCCAGTACGCAACAGAACGTAGTTGATGATTGCCCCAAGAAGCGGTATACAAAGGGAGAATATGATAATCATGCAGCGCTTATTCCGGAACGTAGGCTTCCCAATCATGTAACTGAATCCCAAAACCGCAAGCGATGCAACCACTCCAGTGGGAATGCTCATGAGAGACGCCTGTTTGGAAGTGAAACCCAAGTTCTTGATAACAATCGCAGAAAAAGTTGCAAGCCCACCATTGGGGATGTTGATTCCGACATTGAAGAGGAAAACAAGGTATGACTTGACATCGGCGAGCATCTCACGAACTTGAGACCATTTCCAGTCATTTGTCTCCATTCCCGTGAAGGATGCCAGGCGATATAAACCTTGGATGTCTTCCGCATCGGACTGTGCAACGAGAGCACGAACAATGAGGTACTTTTCGCGATCCGCAAGCACCTTGAAGTCCATTGGAGAGTCAGGAAGGTAAAACAACATCAAGACCGACCACAACAGAGAGATAGCCCCAATCAACAAGTAGAGATATTTCCATTGCGGAAGCAGTCCGTGGAAATTTCCAATTAACCAAGAAAGGAAACCGTTAATAACTGACAGAGCAAAGACAAAGACGATCGAAAGACGAAAACATTGTTGTTGCTTTAAATAGAACCTCGAGATTAGGAGCGTCAGGCCAGGCACAATACAGCACTCCACAAACCCCATCAAGAAACGCACCACCAACAACAGCCTGAAATTTGTGCATGCACAATGCAAAAGGGTGAGTATACTCCACGTTAAAGAGCAACAGGCCAATGCCTTGCCCAAACAAAAACGCAGCATAACCCAGGACATGGGGATGAGGCCCACGAGAGATCCAAAGTAGAGAATGGATCCTGCCCATGAGAACTCATCGCCTTTGAGCCCCAAATCTGCGCGAAGATTATACAATGCTGCGGTACTGAGAGCAACTTTGTCCACCGCACCCAAAGTGGCCGTGAGAAGGAGCATTGGAACAAGCAGGAAGTCGACCTTTCTGACAGCCTGATGATATTCACCAGGCTGGATATCCACGTAGAGCTGCGAGCGCTCGCGGAGGAAATGTCCTGCTTTATCTGTTTTACTGGCAACGGGCAGCAGCAAGAGCTTCATGGCGAGTGCATTGCTTCTACAGGTGTCGCCGGGGGGTCTGATCCGATACTTATATTGCCCTCAGCAAGTTTTTCACTTTCGTCTAAGATAAACAAGCTTCGGAATCCACTATCCATTGTACCGCGGTTTCTGCATATTGCTCCCAAACAGAACAAACGGAGCAAAAGAGATAGTACAATCGGAACAAAGGTGAGCAATGACACAGCCGGATTAGACGAAAAAAGACGGAAGAAGAAGATGATCACAAGAGCAATAATGCAGTTCGAGCAAAACTGGCAGCCTTTGTTATAGTCGATCCTTTCCGGAACAAAAATTTTTCAGATCCATTGAGTCACAGCAAGAATGTATCAAAGATGTGGCGTCCCACGAGTTGGATGCTGAGGCTGTATGAAGCGAACTGAGAGACAGAATTCGACAGAAATAGCCATTGCTCTCGACAAAATGTCTTTAAGCTAACCGCACTGTTTCACGGCTGTTTCGAGTCCTCGGATCAGGTCATCACCATCCAAAAAACCTTAAAAACATCCGTCATGTTTCGAGTATTTAGCATCCGTCATGTTTCGACTATTTAGCGGACTGTGCTCTCCGATTCTTTGCGCACCTGTGTGGTTACACCGCCCGCAACCTAAAACGTCGTTACCCAGCTCCAAAATTTAGCTCATACACGACGTTTTGTCCTCAAACCCACCTTGGACCGTCGCACCGTCCCTTTATATTTCCTCGGGTTGCCATACTGAAAAAAGGCCCAGAGATCAAATAAATCGCACACAAAATATTTCTACCTCCACCATACTAGAAGGTCCAATGGAGCAGTTTCTAGAAGGTTCAACGGAGCAGTTTCGAGCTCGGTAGCAGTACTGGGGAACGGGATGTGAAGGCACTCCGCAAACGCCCAGGGCACAGAAAGTTTGACATTGACACCAAATGCTCATGTGAAATTAAGCGCTGGTGAGGACCAATCGCCACCAAGTTCTTTCCAGCATTCAAAATCAACACTTTTGAGGAGGACTAGGTGTTCATATACTATGCAAATTTCCACTTAACTCCCGCAATTAGCTTCGCGGTGTTGTCAATTAGACTTATTGTTCTAGTGTGCACTCTTGGAAAGATATCTTTTTTGGTTGCAAACTCGACGCTTCTGTTGCCAACTGAGCGGATCTCAACCATTGGGGCGGAAAAAAAAACGGTAGCCATTGTGAGTATAACTCTATGAAACGCATCGGAATATCAACCTCCCCAGAGTCCTCGCTGTCGTCCACCGTATCGTTGCCTGAAGACAATGTTAAGAAGGAGGCCAGGGGCGTCAAAAGTGAGGAGTCGTCGAACTGGGACGAAATTATGAATGAAGCCCCCCGAAAACGACGTCCACGAAGGTTCGACAAACGAAGCAGAAACGGATGCAACACATGCAAAAAGCGCAGGGTCAAATGCGACGAAGCGCGCCCGGTCTGCAGTCTGTGCACGAGACTCCGTTTGAACTGCCACTATGGTGTTACGCTCCTCTGGGAGGACGAGGCATTGCAAAAGGGGATATCGTTTGGGAGGTCGAAAAAGAAGATAAAACAGGTTCGTCCGAAGGAATTGTCTATTACAGAAACGTCGGACGTCTTGGCTATATCTGAATCTGAACTCTGCCGACTGCAATACAACAACGGGAACATTTTTCTCAACACTTTATACGGTGACTTGGAGCGCTTGTTCAACGGCGAGGACGAATTGACGCGCGCAAAAGCTTATGCTGACAGCCAATTAAAATCATACGCAGACGAATTGGAAAGAGATTCCAACTCAGACCCAGAAACGGTCAGTGCAGATAGAAATTACAGGCGACTTTCAGAGGATGCTGACGAAAATCATGATTCGGGAGTGATCGAGATAATTCCAAGACAGGGGAAAGGCTTGGAACATTTATCAGACGCAGAGTACCAGGCACTCTCTTCGTCGTCCTCTTGTACAGAGCTCTCCACGCTCACGGACACGGTGTTGGAGATGCCGGACCAATTGTTTGCGACAAACTTCACCTCAGGAGTAAACGTGTTCAACGAAGAATTCTTTCAGAACAACCGAAAGTTGGAACAAGAAGTGTTCTCGTACTTCATCGACTCAATATGCCCCAGTTGCATCAGCTACCCCCACAACCCCAACAACTCCCCGAAGTTGTTTCCTACCACGTCCAAGAACCCCGACTTGAACCCGTACTTGCACTTGATCGCCCCCTTGGCGCTCCGTTCGCCGCTTGTGTTTAAAACATTGGTAGCGGTCGCACTGAAGCAGTTGGAGTTGTTGGGCAGCTACAATTTCGAGAGGATGGCGACGATCTATATGTCGCATGTGTTGAGCGAGTTGCCGGCGGTGATTCAACAAAAGCAGGAATCGGGGTCCACAGACTGGGACGAGGTGCTTGCCACGGTGTTGATGCTTTGTTTCGTGGAGATTTCCACGAGTTGCAGTAGCTCGTGGTTAGTGCACTTGAATGGTGCGAAGGAGATGCTCCGTGACCATGTGATTCGGTCGAATCTCACTCCCGTGAACCGTTTCTTCAAGAGATGGTTTGTGTCGCACGAGGTGATGGGACAAACTGCATGGAACACAAACTCCATTATTGCTGACGACGAGTATACCTCTGACTTGAAGAACGATTTGGGAACGCACATTGACTTGGTGTTGGGCTGCTCGCCGTGTTTGATTTCCATTGTGAACCGTATCACCATTCTCGGAGATAAGTTTGACGACTTGGGTTTGGATGATAGTGGCGATGAAAGTGTAATCCTCCAGGAGAGGGACCGGATCGAGGCGCTGCTCCACAACTTGAAACAGGAGCTCACCATCAACGAATTAGACACGGAGCAGCAGGAGAACACGACGCGAATATCTGAGATGAAGCGTTTGG
Organism: Kodamaea leandrae; assembly: GCA_030564445.1. NCBI lineage: Eukaryota > Fungi > Ascomycota > Pichiomycetes > Serinales > Debaryomycetaceae > Kodamaea > Kodamaea leandrae. Next base: position 187,590 of record JAJLUV010000021.1, on the reverse strand, counting down.
CTACGTTGGTGTATTTATTTGCGCGGATTGACTTGGAGTTCTATCTCAGGCATCAGAAGAATAGCTCTGCCGCGAAGCAGTTCAACGAGAAGTTCCGGATCGTGAAGCATGTGATGTCGAAGATCCAGAAGCACATCACGTCGTTGCCATCGATCTCGATGTCGATGCTCTGGACGTTGTTTGTGGTGGGGATAGTGGCCGTGGAGACTGAGGACGAGCGGTGGTTTGTACTCTCACGGCTTTTGAAGATGGAGAAAATCAGGGAGTTGGCGAGCATAAAGATTGCACGCAAGTGCGTTGAATCTGTGTGGAAGGAGAAGGATATACGGGGGACTCCGCACCAGAGGTGGAAAGACATGATCCGCGGCCGTGCAAGAACGATTAGTCTTGCATGAGAGGCAATTGGTCAACAATAGAATGAATAGAAGAAGACCGCAAGAAGTATTGTGAGCAGTCTTGATCACCAATGAAACGTCTAGATGACTACAATAGGTAAACGATAGTCGCATGACTACAGGTATAGTTCAATGAAAATATGGGACCTTGGGTATAGAAATTGACCGAAGTGTAGGAAAGATGTGAGTATAGGGATATTGCAGAAGATGAACTATTGATTCGCCCTATTAAATATGATTTTTTATCTATTGTATTACAATAGCTTATTGTTGGTTTATAGCCTCGACAAATCATCCAATTATGTGTTAATATCATTTTCACCTGTCCTATTACTTTTCTATCACTCTTTTTTATACTTCTCTATCACTCTTTTCTATTACTCTCTTCTATTACTTCTATAACACTGTTCTAAAACTCTCATTCTATTACTTCAAGTGATTGTACTTGGCAATCACATTGTTCACCTTTTCTCTCAACTCCTCCTTTCTCGCCTCATCACACCACGATCCGTTGATACCGTTGGTTGCAATGGTCTGCCACTGGTCCACAGACAAGTTGAACTTCAAGTCGACCTCCAAGTAGTTGTCCAAGATGTACCCTCCGAAGTATGCAGGATCATCGGAGTTGATGGAGAACGGAACACCCTTCGCCAAAAACTCCGCGATTGGCAACTCCGAGACGTCCTTCACGCATCTCAATCTGACGTTGGACAACGGGCAAACAGTCAACATAGTCTGGTCACGGGCCAAACGGTCCAATAACTCGTCGGAGTGTCTAGAGTTGATTCCGTGGTCGATTCTGGAAACCTTCAAAGTGTCCAAAGCACCTTCGACGTAGGTGTGGTCACCCTCTTCACCAGCATGGGCAGTCAAGCCTACGTGAGGGAAGGACTCACGAATGGTCTTGTAGCACTCGTCAAACAAGTGTGGTGGGAAAGGCTTTTCACTGGAGTCCAAGCCCAAACCGTGAACAGTACCTGAGTGGTAGTATGGGAGAGCCTTCTCAATAGCATCCAAACCCGAGGAAGCAGGCAAGTGTCTCAACAAGCACATGATCAACTTGTTGGTGACTCCGAACTGTGTGGAAGCATCGTTGCAAGCTCTCTCGAAACCCTTGATGACGGTGTCGATGGAGATTCCACGCTCCAAATGGGCCTGGGGATCGAAAAAAGCCTCCGAGTGGTGACATCCGTCGCCGTGAGAGCGACGGAAGTAATCCATGGCCAAGTCGTAGAAGTCGTCCTCGTGGATCAACACAGACATACCCACGTAATAGTGGTCCAAGAAATCTTGAAGGTCTGCAAAGCGGTTGTATCTGTCATCACAGTGCTTTGGAGACTCAGGGAACCAGTCTGGAAGGGTGATGGAGTTACGCTCTGCCAACTTGAACAAGAGAGTAGGCTCCAATGTGCCCTCAAGATGGACGTGGTGCTCGCACTTGGGAAGTTCCTTCAAAAAATCGGTCTTTGACATGGTTGATTAATCTAAAATTTTATTAGCTTATCCATAAACGTGCATAAAAAGAAATTGTAAGCGCGATGAGCGATCGGAGTCTCCGCGGAGAAGAGGCGTAATGAGATGGATATGCACGTGTGCAGTAATGGATAATGGTATAGCAATGTAGTAATGGATAGAGGTATAGCAATGTATTCGAAGTAGAGTCTTAACAAGTGTCAACCATACGGCAACATATTAACAATCTCATCCAATGAGCAATATCATCTTAAACCTAATCTAATCAACTAATATCATCCAATCATCACACCTAAAAATCCTCAAATATCATCAAGACTGATCAATTTGCATCAACTCTCACCAATAAACCTTCTCAAATCCCGTCAACAAACGTCCTCATCCATTCCTCTCGCCAAGACCATGACTGTGAGTCACGGGACTTTGTACCAAGTCACATGGTCTGGACAAATTGTGGATATAACATAACCTCCACCACCACTTTCATTTCTCTCCACAACTTCTTTGAAATGCCCGGTTTTGCTACCAACAGCATCCACGCCGCTGAGGAATTAGCTCAGGTACCAGATGTCTTCCCACCAGTTAGTGTGGCCACCACGTTCAGATACAGCGACAACCCCGATGATCTCGTGAAGGCTGCGGACTGGACTAGCTACGACTACGACAATGTGGTGTACTCACGCTTGGGAACACAGAACACCAACAGACTCGAAAAAACCATTGAGCAGCTCACTGGTGGGCATGTTGTGCTCTACAACTCTGGGCTCTCTGCGATTTTCGCTGCACTTGCAGCCTTCAACCCCAAGGTAGTGGCCTTTAACAACGGGTACCACGGCAGTGGCAAGTCCATTGATCTCTACGCACGTATTGGAAACTTCAAGAAGGTTGGAATCGACGACTACGACCAATTGGGAGAGGGTGACCTTTTGATCTTGGAGACTCCAATCAACCCTAGTGGAACAGTGTTCGACATTGAATTCTACGCCGAGCAAGCACACAAAAGAGGTGCGCTCATTGCTGTTGACTCGACGTTTGCACCTCCACCCTTGCAGGATGCTTTCAAGCACGGTGCAGACTTCATCATCCACTCTGCCACCAAGTACTTTGGAGGACACAGCGACTTGTTGGCGGGTTTGGTGATTGTCAAGACCAAGGAGTTGAAGGATAAGTTGAGAGACGACCGTATTTATTTGGGAACCAATATTGGTTCTCTAGAGGCTTCACTTCTCTTTAGAAGTTTGCGTACTTTGGACCTTAGAGTCCCGAGACAATCGCAGAATGCACAGAAAGTGGTGGAGTACTTGGTGGCCAACAAGGATAAGTTGCCTCACTTGAAGTCTGTTCAGCATGGATCTCTCCAGACCGAGGACTTTGTGAAGAAGCAGATGCCAAACGGCCATTCGCCGGTGTTCACCATTAGAGTGAGCCTGGAGGAGTTTGCAAAGGCATTACCTTCAAAGCTCAAGTACTTTATCCACGCAACGTCCCTTGGAGGTGTCGAGAGTTTGATTGAGTGGAGAGCTCTCAGTGATGTGCACGTTCCACCGGATTTGTTGAGAATCAGCATCGGTGTGGAGAATGTCGAGGACTTGATTGCAGACTTGGCTGGTGCGTTGGGTGGTCCAGATATCGCCGGACTTAAATTAGATTGAATAGATAGAATGAGAGTAGAGAAGGAGGATGGAAGTAGGATGAAAGTAGGATGAAAGTAGGAAGAAAGTAGGAAGAAAGTAGGATGAAAGTAGAATAGAAGCAGAATAGAAGTAGAATAGAAGTAGAATAGAAGTAGAATAGAAGTAGAATAGAAGTAGGATATTGGAGAAGGATGAATGTAGAGTGAGTGGTAAACCTGAAGTTAAAGAATATCGACAAGTAGGAAATCCTTTGAGCTATGGATAGAATCGGTACTCCCACCAATGACGTACAAAGCCGTTGTTATCCGAAGGTATTCCTCCCGATGACGTATTGTGTCGATCCGACACCGTGCATTACCGAAGACTTATCGATCCGAAGTTCTTACCTATGACGTATTAGCCGTTCTCTTGCAGATGACATTCTAGAAGTGAATGACGCAGGTACTTTGTACTCTGATGTTTTTATGTTACATTCTATATTCCACTAAAACATTTTGTTTTACATACTAAATTCGGTGATGATGTTTACAGTTGCCATTGTGACAGCATAATACCTCGGCAGTAGCGTACCCCAATCAATACTCCAATCGTCGTCAATATTCTATCAACACAGAAGTCAATATTCTATCAACACAGAAGCCAATATTCTCAATACTCATCAATACTCATCAATAATCTCTTCTATCAATACTATCTCAATCACTATTATTCTACAACCTTCTACAAATTCTATTTCCCCGATCCGGATCCCGATTCCGCTTCATTGCTTCCCCATGTCTTGGCTTGGGACGTCACTCTTGACACATTTTCCAATCAGCGCAACGAACAGTTTGCGCGCAAATTCGATGATGTGACATCATTGTGCATGAAATACTGCTATTTTTAGCAACATTAACGGTTGCAAAAAGCGTAATGATGTGAAAAGTCACGGACCAGTTTAACCAACGACTTCAGTATAAATACCACTCGACTTTCCCCGATTTGTTCTTCTTCTCATCATCAAACACAATCAAATATGCAATTCTCCAAGACTTTTACTTTCATGGCCATGGCTGCCATCGCTACTGCAGCCCAGAGCTTCACCTTGTTGGTCATCAGATCAGGCAGTGATGTCCAGTACAACAGCATTGTTACTACTGACAACTCCCTCGTTCTTGCCACTGGTAACAAGGCCACTACCTACGTCTTGACTGACGACAACGCCTTGTACGACTCATCGTCCAAGAAGTACGTCACTGTTAAGGACAATGCCTTTGTCGAGACTGACACTCCAGACAAGAACTTCGGTAGCTCTGACGACCACTTGACTTATAAGCTGAGCGGATTCTACTACAGCGGTACTCCAAAGAAGTTGACTTCTTCTGGTGACGAAAGCATTGCTCTCCGTATGTGGGAGCCAAAGGAAGTTTCTTCTCCAAAGGAAGCGTCTTCCTCCACCTCCACTGCTTCCACCGCATCTTCATCCACCGCTGCATCGTCCACATCTACCGCATCTTCCTCTGGTAAGGTCCAGTTCGGTGTGATTACTATCCGTTCCGGATCCAAATTCCAGAACGGCCCTATCAAGAAGGTTGCATCTCACCCAAATGTTTTCTCGGTTGGTGGTTCTGAAGGTTCTGACATTACCTTCACTTTGAACTCCGACGGAACCATGGTTGACCAGGATGGTGTTGGTGTGTACTACAACAGCAAGACCGGTGAATTGGGCAGTGTCGACCCATCTGGCAAGCCATCCTCTGGCTTCTCCATCAAGAACGGTGCATTATACCACGACGACAAGGACTCGTGGAAGGCATGCCCATCTGGTAAGGACACTTACTCGTTGGCTGACAACGATTGCACTGGTGGTACCCCACTTGAGTTGGCTGTTGTTGGACAGAAGAACATTTAAATAGCATTCGAGTATGATTAATGAATAGGAAGATAGGTTTTACGATTGTAGAAGAAGGAAGAAGAAGTAAGAAGAAGGATGAAATAGTTACAAGACTACTTTACAGAAGTGATTTGTATTTAAAATCTCATTATCTGAATTATAACTGCGTATATTTCCACTGGTGAATTTACTCACTATATCATTTTTCATTTCTACTGTATCTGTCAATCTCTTTTATTCATATGCTATTGAGCCTTAACATCAGATCTCTTAAAACTCCTTCCGAGTCTACCAAGCAAGTACAATACACATCCGATAAACCTGAAAAGTGCCATGAAGGCAACCATCCACAAGATCACCGTCAAGTAGATCTCTGCCCTGTGCTGCTTGGACCCTGCCAAACCAGTGTCTGTTTCAAACTGGTTGAAGCCACCGGTTTCCAAGACCAAAGCCACCACCACAAAGTTCGAGAACATCCATACCAACACCGTCATCGAACGGATGAAGGCATAGTAGTCCTCGTTGGTACCACCTCCACCTCCATCATCTGGAGGAGGAGCAGTCTTGATCTTCTCCAATTGGTTCAAGTACGACTGGTTGATCTCTTCGCGCAAAATCGGGATGTTGACGTCGAAAGTACCATCCTCACGCACCTTGGCTGCACCCAAGTCCTTCGCACCAGTGTCACCCTTGGTACCCCACGAGACATCGTCGATGTTACAGAACGCGTAGATGTTCAAGACGTTGATGTAAGACGGCGACAACAAAATGTACTGGACGAACGAGGTGAACATGTGCCATGGTTCAAAGTAAAGGAACGAAGCCAAGAAGTACAATGCATAAGTGGACGATGTTGCAACCACAAGATCACGGAACTCTGCATTCTGGAAGAAAAGCGCAACGGTGATCTGAGTATGACTTCGGTAGATTTGCTGCACGGAATGCACTGCCATGAAGATGGCTGCGAAAATCATGTACGCCATCAAAATCGCAAAGAAAATGACAATCACGACGTAGAACCGCTCCGTACCCTTGGGCTTGTTACCAAACGACAACACGAAGGTGGTGACGATGGATGCAAGATAAAGCCACAAGAAAATCACACTCAAGATATTACCTGGAGCAAAACCCAAGTCACTGTCTCCAAGTGAGGTCGTCAAGATACGGAACACCAAAAAGTACGAACCAATGGAGAACCACGAAACAATCAAGTTCAAGAACTGGTAGAAGAATTCGATATGGAGGAACAACTTGCGCAAAATCGAGTGCGAGGAGTACCACAATTTCGGGAAGTGTGCCAACGAGTAAATGGCGGCGAAGAACGAACCGTTCAACCAACGTCTACGCTGCAAAATAAACTCGGCCAATTTCTCGGGAACATCGGTTTCGGCACTCGCAGACTTACAGTACCTCAAGAGCCACGAACACCCGCGCTTGGCAACCAACTCGTAACATAAGATACGATCCTCGGCAAGGTACATATTGGAAGTGAAAATACCTGCTTCATCCTTCATTTGGTTCTTGTACTGGTATTCGTCATCGTTGGGGTCCAACTCTCCGGAGCCGTGCAAAAACTCACCCTTGAAGTACTTTTCCAACGGTCCCTTACCGTTGACGTCATTTTGCAAGGCCACGTAACGGTACGCAGAGAACGCACCCGGCAACACGGAAATGAACCCGAACACCGACTCGGTGGGTTTGTCCAAAATATTCGAGATCTTATACTCGAAGTTCTGGCCGTAGACAATGGGGTTTGTCAAGATCTGGGTCTTTTTCAACGATGCCTTGATTTCACCACACGCACCAGCCACCTGCGAATCACGGTCAAACTCCTTCCACAAGTGGTAGAGCGAACGGCCCGTAGGCTGAGTACCCGCGTCCAAAAGCACGACGATACGAGGGTCCAAAACTTGGCCCAATGCCTGGAAACACCATCTGTGCGAGTTGATCTTCTTTGCATTGGTTTCCTTAAGACAGAAAAGCAACTGCACAGGAACAATTTTTTCAGTGGTCAACTTGACAGTATCTTCCACAGATGATATACCCACACGTGTAGTGTACTCGTAGATATGGGCCTGCACCTTCTTGTCATCAACAGTACTCTTAGCGAGACCCTCTTGGTAAACACCGAGAGCAGCCAACAAAGCTTGAGCACGTTCATTGATCTTGGAACGACCGTCACTCACAATACACACCACGACCTTTTTCCACAGGTCTTTTCCCCACATGTTGGAACGCGTGCGCAGCTCCAAGTGCTTGATGTTCTTGAACACACCCTTCAAGGTACGCGCGAGTAAGATGTCGTCTTCGTTGTACATGGTGATGACAATCATCAACTCGGTTTGACGAGGCATAGGGTAGTGCACTGGTCTGAGAATGTACCCGTCACGGTAGAAGTTGGAGGGACCACATGTCACGGCGGTGTATCTCATGTAAGCGAACTCACGCGAAAGTCCTCCGTCCTTATCAGCGGCATTATAATCTGGGAACTTGGAGAGTAATTCTGTAGCGACAGGACAATCCAAGACCAAATGACCGTTCAAGCCCGACGCAATACCGATCTGGGGCTTTTCACGCACAGGCTCTTCTTCTGGAGGCTCCTCAAACACCTCTTCCTGGAGCTCAGGCAGCGGTTCAGCTGCCAACGCGTCAGGGTCCACAAATGGCGAAGGTGGTGGAGGATGGTGCATGTCGAGCAAATCACCCTGAGATGACGGCGGCGGAGGAGGCGGTGCTCTGGCCGAGGAAATCACCGATACCGGCTTGGGTGGTGGCGATGGGATACGCACTTCTTGTAAGTCGTAGTGGTCTCCCTCGAACTGGTTGTACAGAATGGCCTTGTCGAACTCGTGCTCATCCAAGTCCTCCTCTTCGTAGATGTTTGGCACAAAGGTCAGCTGGAAGTTGGTGCCTTGGTGGCCGTACGCTCCAGCGCCCGAGTAGCCCAAGTTGCTCATCTCGTAGTTCATGGAGTCCTGGCCACTGGGCTGGTACGACTGCGAGTCGTCGAACGGGTACTCAGTCCCGTGGTGGTTGTGGATGGGGCTCAATGCTGGCGGCAGAATTCGAGTCGTGTTGAACACGTTCAGCGGTCTGCTGAGTGACTGGGGGTTGTAGTAGTCTGAGTAATTGGACGCGTTCCGCAGTTCATGCTGTTGCAGAGTGTGTCTGTATGCTGCTTGGGGAGGCTGCTGGAAGTTGATCGAGTGCTCGTCATCCAGTGCACGTCTGTGCCCCGGATTCAAGTACTCGTTGATGGAGTCCTCGTCCTGGAAGCGGTTATACGACATGGAGGGATTGTAACTGAAAAACTGTCAAAATTTTCAAGGCACCAGTTGTAGTCAATTGGTGAAGCTCTTAAAAAGTGTTGTGACTTTTCTTGCTGGTTAGTTGCTGGTTGGAACAGTTGATGTGGTTGGGATGTTGGTTTGGGATGTTGGTTTTGTTGGCGTTGGTTTTGCTGGTTTCTGGTTTCGTTGGTGTTGTGATCTGTTATGTTCTATTGACTTGTGTAAGCACTTATCAGTTGTTCTACTCACACAAATGATCAATCGTGAACTCAGTCAACCTCTGCTATAAAAACGCTTCAAAAAAAGTGTTTTTGGTTTCAGTTTCCACTTTCGTCCTCAAATATATTAATTTTCGTCTCCAATATCGATCTGATCCGTATACGCGCCCTGTGCAGGACGATGCTGGTGAGGCTGTGGTCTATTTTTAGGAATGTCACTCCTTAGTTACTTGTGATACCTTTGGGGCCATTACACTCTATTAGCCCACGGCAAACGTTGACATGCTCACGAATCCACCTCGATACTCTCTACACTACTGTTGATTCGACCTTCCTTTGTTTGTTGACAGCCAGCACGCTTATGTAATAGACGAGAAAACGTACCTGGCCACAAAGTCGAGACTGAAACAATAGAGAATCTGAAGTGGTAGGAATCTGATAGAATCTGAATTGATAGCATCTGAATTGATAGGAATCTGAATTTTTACTTGTATATCTATCTTGGATTCTTTAACTTGTATGTTAATCCTTGAATCCTGAATCTTTAATCTTTGTAAAATGCCTTTCGTACTGGCCAGGCCCTCGTAAAGTCTATTACCAAATACCTTAATTATCCCTGAAATGGACGGTCACAGAGAAGGTACCCAGTCACTCAGTTACGTCCCACCGATGATCCACGTTTGTATCACTTGTGTGTTTGTGGCACTTGCTCATTCGTTTATTCGTGGCTTGGATGATGCTCAGCCATTATTGAAAATGTATGCCGTGATATGGATATAGTTTCCATGGCAACATCATATTTCCGAATGCGGAGGTTAGGTACTACAAAGCTAATGAATAGGCATTAGTTGTTTAATATCATCTCTCCTGCACTACTGTCTCTTATCATTTACTATCTATATCCAATATACTATCCATTTATCCCCATTAAACAATTAACCACTCTAATTAGTAATTCCGCATTCTATATCAATGTCCTTAAAATTATTAGCATCGATCTGAAAATCGTGTCAAGTGATATCACTAGTCTCAACTGATATCACTAGTCTCACTTTATCAACTGATATCACTTCTCATCCCATCTCTCATCACATCTCTCATCCCCTTTCATCCCCTCTCACCATCTCCTACTCAACATCCTCAAGTCTCTCCCAACACCCATCGCTCCTCAAAACTATCCCAAACTGCTCCTGTGCAAAGTAGACCTCGCCCAAATCCGGAATCAACTCATAACTATTCACGCTCTTCTCCCACAATCCCCGCATCTTCACCCGAACGTCTAGCCGCACGCTCTCCTTGTTCACAAACCGATCTAAGCTCCCTTCTACCACACATATCTTATTGTCGTGCGCATGCAAGTACCTCAAGCACGCTCCAAACATCCCCAAGTCTAGGCTATCGAGCTTGTTTCCAGAGAGGTCTACCCACTCAAGGTCGCCCCCAAACTTGTAGTCGTCAAGCGAACGGAGCTGGCACCGCTGGAGGTGGAGCTTGACGAGGCTCGTGGGGAAGTGCTCTGGACTGGAGTCAATACCGATGGGGAAAACAGGTGCCTTTTCGACACCAAGGGGGTTTTCAGAGAGATTCAACTCGCGGAGTGTCAGTGTTTGAAGTCCTCCAAGCAGCGTGATTGCATTCTTGGAGAGTGTCAACACCTCAAGATCATCGGGCACATCGGTGTCTATCGACGAGACCAAATTCTCCGAAAGGTGTAAGCACCGGAGGCTGTTTGGAAGTGACAATGCGCTCAATTGAACAATTCTGTTGCGGTTCATGTTCAATTCGTGCAACTGCAAGCTACGCAAGTCGATGAATTCAAGCTGGTTGTTCTCGAGATCCAAATGGTGGAGCAGCAGGGGAAGATACCACGGAGCTGCCCGCAATCCATTCTGTTGTAACTTCAATAACTCAACATTTGGGGGAAATGGTGCAAATCGTTTATCCAGAAAAGTCTCGGGAAATACCTTGAGCGATGTCGATCTGACCATAGTGTGATCTTCACAGTCATACAGTTCATAAGATCTCGCCAACATCCCATTGTCAAATACTGGGAGTGACTTGCTGAATACACGAGAAGCATGACTGAATGTTTCTCCTGAGTATCTGATTTCCCCAGAATACCTGAAAGTTCCAGGGTAGGTTTCTTCAGAGTCTTCCCAAGAATGCCTAGGGTTATCCAAAGAATACCTGGAGTTTTCCCCAGAATACCTGGAGTTTTCCCCAGACTGCCAGTTTACCCCAGAAAAGATGCTTCTTTCGCTTCCACTCGCTCTACTTCCCCCACTTCCATGCATACTGAAGATTCCTCCCGAATAATTCCAAGTTCCTGGAACGCTCGGCTCTTCACTAGTTGTCACCCTCACTGGGCTCGTTTCATTCAACCTCGTTTTCCCTAGCTCATTCCTCAGTAAATCAAGCCGGCGAAGTTTGTGCAAATGAGACAAGTCGGGGATCTCCTGCAACCCGTTGTCGGTCAAGATCAACTCCGTAAGAGATTCTGGAAACTGCCACTTTTCTATAGCACACTTTGCATGGTCCACGTTCGTCACTTCTAGAATTTCAAGCTGTCCGGCAGCACCGGTGTCAAAATGCACATTGACTCCGCAAATCTTCAACCGAAGTAGGTTTCGAGGTAATGAGAAATAGACCGGGTCGTTGGAGTCGGCAAATGTGACGTCCACGATCGAAATCAGTGATAGACCTTGTGGAAATGATGCACTTTCCAAGATTTTCCCGGTTGACATGGTACACTTGTACATTTTCAAGTCATCTAAATGCTCCAATTTGCCAATATCGTCCAACCCAGTGACCTCCGAGTAGCTGAGGTCAAGGTTGCGAAGGGACTTGGGAAGCTGAACCCGTGTGGTGCTCAATACGTGTCCAGTGCACTCGAAAGTCTGAAGTGAGGTAAGGTACTCCAAGTCGAATATGCCTTCGTTGAAGGATTTCACGTGCAGTATTTCAAGCACACGTAACGATGCTGGAAGTCGCGATTCCCAGTCGAGGTCATTCTGGATCTCGTGCAAACGGAGGACTTTCAAATTTTGTGGAAGCGATTTGATGCTAAAGGGGGATGTGTTGAGCCGCAACTGTGTTAGTCTAGGAGGAAGTGACGCGATGTTGATGTTGCTTGCGGTTAATGACCTGAGGTTTGGAGGTAAATCTTTCTGCAGAAGAAAATGCCTACTGTTCTTCGACACAACGTTGAGCTCTGTGAGGTTGACGAGATGAGATAACAGCAGGATTGCTTGAAATTCGCATGGCGTATACCCCTGGATCTCACGGAACTGCAGTAAGACACTGATGTCCAACTTGAGCAAGTCATGGGGGTCGTCGAAGCGCAAGATGTTGGGTCGAAAGGTGTTCCATCTCAAATACACCGGCATTAATTTGTAGTAGATGTAGACTTGGTGTTTATCAACCCGTACTAGATCGAGAAATACTGCGAAACTCGGAACTAGCGTCACCACATTATATCTTCGTGGTCGAGCGTACTGCTTAAGAAAGCTGTCTTCTGTGATTCGTACCACATCCTTGGATGACAAGTTGTCGAAAACCTTCTCTAGGATTTCGGAGGGGTACTTCTCAAGAACCAGAGTCATTCTGGTACATGTTTATTTATGGAACAAATGTTTTTTGTTAACAATAAGCATTTGCAACCACAAAAGATAAAAATAGATGGGCCGACCCCGTAGAAAGGTACTGTCAGGCACCTGATAGAAGATCGAGAAGGAACCTTGATAATGCTAAACTTTACTACAGCTTTGCGAGTCACTAGGGGCTCTATACCAGCTCCCTGCTGATTTTCCCCCTAAAATTTACCATTCTGCGGGCAGAATTTCAGGGTGACCTCCTTGAGTCTGGGTCTTGTTAGGATTTCTCGTTATCCTGTGTATAGATTTGGTTTTGAAAATATATCTAAATAGGGCAACTTGTCCGAGCGGTTAAGGAGAAAGACTTGAAATCTTTTGGGCTATGCCCTCGCAGGTTCGAGTCCTGCAGTTGTCGTTATTTTTTAAAAATGACGGGACTTATCTTGATTTTTTTACGTCTTGTCTTTGATTCTCATTACTTTGAATCATATCACTTTCAGCATTCTCTTTACTTCTTTAACCCCTACCCTTTATTCTCTCTACTTCTTTATCTTTTACCCCTACTTATTCTCTTTACTTCTTTATCTTTTACCCTTTTATTCTACTTCTTTAATTCTTTTTTTCCTTCACAGTCTTAACTGATCTCCAAATAATCCACATCAATCCTGTTTCAGCCAATAATTGGACATGGGTTCTAAGTACAACGAAAGCCCACGCGAACGTGTCGGCGTTGTTCAAAAGTTCTGCAACGTCGCTGCCGTCTTCAATCGGTAGTAGCAACAAAAAAAGCGAGGTGCAAAAAATCACCAAGCTTAGGACCGTTTGAAGGTTGAACGATACAAGCAACCTCACTTTATCTTCTCTATCACCAGAATTCCGTAATAAAAACACCAAGATATATGTCCATAGAATCAAAGGAAAGTAAAGTGTGATCTTCAGCAAGAATGAATCATCATGCTCCAAAAATGCTTCTCCGTAACCAGATGGAACGAGAACGTGGTTACCATACATTTCATTATATCTTGATGCTGTACCTGTTCTAATGAGGCCACGTTTGAATCCAAGCACCAGCATAACGAAGTGGTATACGTCGCTAGCAAGGGAAAATCCTTTTAGGAGCACTGGGATCCTCCATTCTTTCGCACTCATTGAAAATTTGCAGCCAATGTAGACAGAATTAATAATTATCGGTGTCCAATAACTTATTACAAAGTAAGAAACAAAATCCAAAAACCGAACCACGACCACAAGTACACCAATCACGGATAGATCTTTCAAAACCTCTAGTGCCAACCAGCTGGAAATAATTATAATCAGTTCGAGAATGGATTCCATGAGTAAAATCTTGAGAATGGAATCGCTATACTTTGACTCCCCAAATGCATACACAATGGCAGTTAAAAGTACCGTAAATGGAAATGCTTTCTTATATATTGGGTAGTCCTTCAGCATCTTTTTGTTAAAATCCTTTTCCACGAACTCCACCTCCGCTTCAAATGGCTCCCACGAGATCCCTGTGGACTTTCTATAGGATGGAACGTACACACAGTAAACACCCGGTCTCTTGATGGGATACGATATAGACTCCCTCGTGTCTGGAGTGGCATCTTTTGTATTTGCGCATTTTGAATCTCTGTAAGCGACTTTGGTGAAAACACCCACACGATCACTGTAATAATACGGAATGAGATTGATGTCAATGTTGCCTTCACTATCCTCCACAATCAAAGGATGAGGGCTATCGGGCGAGAACGTATTTTCCAATACCTGCTGGAAATTGGGCAAGTTGTGGTACTTACTCCTCTCTTCGTATTCGAATATAATCACTGGAATACCGGTGATTGCACAGGTGTTGCTGAAGTGCATTTCAATTGTAGTATTAGAGCCGATTATATCCAACATCGCGCACACAGCATTGTAGTTGTTGTTCAAGTGTACCTTCATAGTCGTAGCATTGGTCAACAGTAAGATGCTGAATACTATAAAGAACAACATGGTTGAAAATGAGAAATGGGAGAACACCATGATTTGGATGGAAAATGGAAAACACCATGATTCAATGGAAAATGGAGCATTAAATAAACTCACTGTCACATTTAAGCTCAGTATGTCAAACACTTGTACAGAATTTGAAACACAACAAACTTTTTGGAAGATTGACAAAAGCTAAACTGAAAAGAGGCTTATATCACTTGTAGAATGTAATTCAGTTGGAAATTAGCTAGATAAATGTAATTGTTTAGAATTTTTCGCAGCAATTGGTATTTTTTCAGTTTACACAAAATTCATCTCATTCCGTCACAAAATTCATTTAGACTCAGCTCTCATCTATTTTTATACTTCTATAACTCAATTTGCCTTCTTCTTTTCCAGCTTCTTCTTTTCCTTCACCTTTTCCTTGCTGTCCTGTTTAGGAACCGCTCTCCAGATGAGCCAAACCAACACAACCTCTCCCAATGGAATGAAGTAGCGCTGCTTCAACTGCAAATCCTGGTACAAAGGTCCCAAATGCGACAATAACTCGCCCACATCAAAGTATCCCCAGAAGCTCAAAGTCTGGTTCAAGTACGGGTTCAACAACTGCTTGAACAACAACTTGTAGATGATCAAATGGAGCACGACCGACGACGCCAATTGGAGCTTCCGGTCCGTGGTGCGAAGAATCAAGAGCGCATTCACAAATGCGTACAAGCCTAAAAGAATCGCAAAAACGACGTGCACCAAAGCATTGACAACCAATGTGAGATCAACTTGCAGTTTAAGTGGGAATTTGTTCAGGTAACCGGCAGGAACCAAAGCAGTTCTGTATACTGTCTCATATACAGCATCTGTGATGATGGCCCTGGCCAGGAAAGCATCCTGGTCCATCAGAATGGCGTTGTACACCAAGGTTCCGAAGTACCCAAGCCCGAGGATTTTCACCACCCATCCTACTTTGAAGTTCGGCGTAGAATCGCGGCCAAGGTAAACTGCTAAGAATGCAAACTCTTGCAAGTTGTCCACCACCAAGATCTCAACGTAGTACAAAAGCAGTAAGATGTGGGAAGTGTAGCGATCAGTGTTAAGTTCGATGCTTAACCGTTCAAATCCTGCTAATAAAAGTAGAATTGCAGTTTTGGCAATGAGAACCTCGAGAATCGATTTACTGATCGACGACGAACCCAAAAAGTACACACCAACCATAGCAGGAACAGTGTAAGTAAGGGCCTTCTTGTGCATCTCAAACTTCTGAGCAAGCCACGGAGAGTAACCCTCATTCCTGACCTCCATCTGAGCACGGAATGGCTCAGGTTTCAATTCGCCAGAAATTGTCTGAAGACGTGGGATGTATACACAGTAAGCACCTGGGGCGTCGACTGGAAGCAGGAAAATCGCCTTGTTCTTGTCATCAGGTTGTGCTTCGATCTTTTCGACGTTTTTAGTGTCTGGGTTTTTGATCACCTTAGACTTTCTTTTTCTTCTAGAAGAGTTCAACACCACTGTTCTGGTGTAAGCTTTACCTTTTTCGCCCTCGAAGTATGGGTTTGGCTCGAGGTTGAACTTGACTGTGCCATTGTACAATAACGTGGAGTTTGCGGCGGTGTTGGAGAATGTCTCGTTCAAGAAGTTGTCGAAGTTTGGCAAATTCGTGTACTTTTTGAGGTCCAAGTAGTCAAACACAATCACGGGGATCTCATTGTTTTTGGCGGAAGTGTCGATATTGTCAAACTCAAAGTAGAGCTCCGTTTCTGCGTTGGTGTTTTCAATTGAAATACACGCTGCGTTGAACTCTTTGCTGAGAAAGATTCGTCTGCTTGCGGCGGCCAACAGGCACAAGCTAAGAAACGCGGTCAATTTCATTGAACAACCCCGATTTTCAGGGATTCGTGCCGCTTTTATACGAAGAAATTCGCGCGCATATATCGCAGATATTTCACAAAGTTAATGGGTTGCATGCAGGTTTTCATCGAGAAATTAGCGGTGGTACGTTTACAGGTGTTCAGTGGAAGGGTTGATACGAATGTTTATTGATAAATGTCTACAATTGTCGGCTGTCGATCTTCTCAAATGGTGCTCTTCTCAATTGTAGTTCTTCTCAAACCTCTGTAGTTGGCTTAAGACATACCTACTTTTTTAGCTTTATTGTACAAACGTTTTTAGTGCGTTGTCATCCAATATCGAATAAGGTTTGATTTTTGTACGATTAAGGTTTGATTTTCCAAAGATCAACGCAAGTTTCATGTTAACACACCATTCACGTTATTCTTTTCGATTTGCTCTACCAAGTAGCTTAACACCCACGAGTTCTTCCGAAAAATAGCACAAAGCGCGTGAAAATGGAAGTAGGGAAGCTTGAGTCTTCAAATTACGTGGTGTAATACACGAAATTCTCTCGGACATACTTGGACTTTCACGCTTTACCCTCACTGGATCTTGTATTTCCAAAATCGGCAGTTCCCTTTTAGGAATTTCCTTTTTCGGTCGTTCCTGAAATACAAAATTTGGGCATGAGTGGGCTCTCCAGTTTTTACCAGCAGGGAAGGGTACCCTTCCTGCTGGAGGGAGCGGCGGGAACTACCCGCCGACCCGCTGTGGTTCCCACAGCCTCCTCCTCCCGCCGAAGCGGGCTACAGAGGGTACCACGTCTGATACCCCTAGTTGGACTGACGGTAGGACCACCTCTGGTCCAACCCCCAATCCGCAGTAGATATACTCTACTGCCTCCTCCTCCACACGTCTTTTTTGTGTGGGTTCTATGAGCATCTTTATTGCTCATATAGTTTTTGCTACGTTTTTCGCAGCCATTAAATTTAAAGGCATTGCAGTACACTTCTTTTCTGTGTAGAGCATAGAGACTTAATCTCTTCACGTTGAACTTCTTTCCCGTTGAACTTCCTCCCTGTTCAACTTCTTTCCCGTTGAACTTCTTCCCTGTTCAACTTCTTTCCCGTTGAACTACTTTCCTGTTCAACTTCTTTCCCAACTTACTCTTACATCCGCAACTCCCTATAGCTGGCCCATTCCACCAGTGTAGGTCGCCCTCCCTTGTACACCCAGATTCAGACCGTCAGAATATAGGAGTGCTAGTTGAGAGAACTCTCAACATGAAGTACAGGAAGTACACTTTGTACTTCCATTTGTACTTATTAGCCAGGCAATCTAGCCCTTACTCCACTGACGACGAATCTGTTAGTACCTCGGTTTCGAGGGCGGGTTGCACGCTCTCCCAGACTTCAGGAGAACCACCTGGGTGGTTCTTTTCCTGAAGAGCTCTAAGGACTTCCTCCGCTTGATCTGGTATCAAGAGCGCTAGCGTCTGGAGATAAAAAATTCGGGAACAAAAGAGTATATATAGACCAGAGGGTGGACAACACCCCGTTTACAAATGGGACTAGGATAGGCGCTAAAAAGGTATCGGATCTAAAAAGTTAACTAGCTCACCCAATAGTAAACTTCTAGAACATACCCAATACTGACGTTCTAGAACCCCAAAATTAAACTCCTAACAGTTTCTAAACTTTCTATAAAATCTGAAAATTTACTACAAATTTCAACAATAATCTACAATATCTACAGTGCTCTTATTTTCTTCCTTCATCTATGATTGCTCTATAAAAAGCCATTCCATGTCTCGTACAATCAGAAACAAAAGACGTTTTCCTTGTTCCAGCCCAACTCACCAGAAAGCTCAACAACAAGCTTCTTCATCTGTGGAGGACCACAGATAAACAATCTGTTGTCATCACTGGCAGAAGGTAACGTGGAAGCCATCATCTCCTTGGTGACGTAACCAACACTTCCGTCCCACTTGTCGCTGATTGGCTTCGTCACAGTGTAGTGCACAGTAAAGCCTGGGTACTTGGAGCTGATTTCATCAATCTCGTCCTTCAACAAAATGTCCTTCTCGGTGTTGTTGGCAAACAAGAGACTGATCTCAGTGGTGTCTTCAGGGTTGGTGATGATCTCGGTGATCACCTGCAAAATGGGGGTGATTCCGGAACCTCCTGCAACCAATGCAAGCTTTTTGGCCATGTTTGGCTTGTAGTCCAACTTACCAAAAGGTCCTCTAAACTTGACGGTCTGTCCTTCCCTCAACTGAGCCAACTTACGCGAAACAATACCATACTCGTAGTGCTTGACCAAAATGTCGAAGAATCCAGCATCAAACTTGTTGGAAATTGGCGAGTAGTATCTGATCTCGTCCTTGCCATCAACTTCAAAACAACACGCAACATTGTGTCCTGGAGGAATGTCCAAAACCTCTTCTTCCCTGTTTAACTTGAATCTGAAAATCAGCGCATTTCTGCCAATGAGCGTCTTGTCGATCAACTCCAAATCTCTCCACTTCGTGGCATGCAAAGACGATCTTCTTTGCAATGCCTCGTAGTACTTGAATGAGCACACAACCACAATAAACGTGAGCGTGTACGGCAAGTACTCAACTCCGAAGATCAAAGTGCCAAAGATAATGAGACCACATGGAATGTAAATAGAGTGCAATGGTTGCTTCAAAAGCTCTCTTTTGTCTTCCATCTTGATGTGATTACAAATAATAACACTCAATTCGCGGTATGTTCGGTGTTCATTAATTTTTTCAAGGCACGTGACCATCGTCAAGTAAACAATAATCTCTACCTCATCCTCTGGATTTCTCCTTATCTTCGAACTAGAATTTCTCATCTTCATTCTAGAATTCTCCTCATCTTTAATCTAGGATATCATTCTTTTAGTCTCCATCGCCCCCTTCGTCTACATTCCCTTTTCTTATCCTACTCTTCTAAACCTTATTCTTGTATTCTGGGTATTAGTGAACTATATGAAAACGGCAAACACACAAAGATGATTGAGAGAATCGAAATGAGAGATGGTGATGCGGGATAAGTACTCGTCTTCTTCCTCAGAGAGAAAGTCGAATAATACTTCTCCTAAAGAGTAGAATACTCCTCCTCCTAAAGAGTCAGATTAGTACTCCTCTTCCTCCTCAGGGAAAGAGTCGGTGCCGACCTCAATGTAGTCTCTTTCCAAAGCAGCCAAGTCCTCTCTGGCCTCAGTGAACTCTCCCTCTTCCATACCTTCGCCAACATACCAGTGGACGAAAGCTCTCTTCGAGTACATCAAGTCGAACTTTCTGTCGATTCTTCTCCATGCCTCGGCAATGGCAGTGGTGTTGGACAACACACACACGGCTCTGTTGGCAGCAGCCAACTCAGAGCCCAGAATGGCAGTAGGTGGCTGGTAGCAGATACCAATCTTGAAACCAGTAGGACACCAGTCAACCAACTGCACAGTCTTCTTGGCCTTGACCTGGGCAACAGAGTTCTGGACGTCTCTGGTGACGACGTCACCACGGTACAACAAACAGGTGGCCATGTACTTACCGGCTCTTGGGTCACACTTGACCATCTGGTTACCTGGCTCGAAACAAGAGGCTGTGATCTCAGACACGTTGTTAGACTCGTGGCTGGCTCTAGCCTTAGAGAAGACTGGAGCGTAAGAAACCAATGGGAAATGGATTCTTGGGTATGGGACCAAGTTGGTCTGGAACTCGTTAAGATCAACGTTAAGAGAACCGTCGAATCTCAAGGAGGCAGTGACAGAAGAGACAACCTGTGCAATCAAACTGTTCAAAGAGTCAAAGTTTGGTCTGGTGATCTCTAAGTTACGGCGGCACATGTCGTAGATGGCCTCGTTGTCAACCATGAAGGTACAGTCAGCGTGCTCCAAGGTGGTGTGTGTGGTCAAAACAGTGTTGTATGGCTCAACAACGGAGGTGGAGACCTGTGGGGCAGGGTAAACGGCGAACTCCAACTTGGTCTTCTTACCGTAGTCGATCGACAACTGCTCCAAAAGAAGAGATCCCAAACCGGAACCGGTACCACCACCAAGGGAGTGGGTGAAAAGGAAACCCTGCAAACCGTCACACTGGTCACTCATTCTTCTAACTCTGTCCAAGACATCGTCCAAGATCTCTCTTCCCACGGTGTAGTGACCACGCGCGTAGTTGTTGGCAGCATCTTCCTTACCGGCAATCAACTGCTCTGGGTGGAACAAGTCCTTGTAGGCACCGGTCTTGACCTCGTCGATCACATTTGGCTCCAAGTCTACGTAAAGGGCACGTGGAACGTACTTTCCAGAACCAGTCTCGCTGAAGAAGGTGGAAAAACCTTCCTCACCACCCTTTGGTCTGTCCAATCCTTCCTGTAAGTAACCATCTGGTCTGATTCCGTGCTCCTCGGAGTACAACTGCCAGCACGCGTTACCAATCTGACAACCAGCTTGACCAACTAAGAATTGTTAGTATATGGGAGGCGATATCGTCTAGATCAAAAGGGTCTAAAAAAACGCGCCCGAAAGCACCTTCATGACCGATCAATTTGGATCGCACGTACCGTTGACACTAATGACTTCTCTCATTGCTTATGAATATTGCGGCTTGAAATTTGAGACGTATACGTAGACGTGAAAAGACCAGCAATATATTGTCAAAAAAATTAACCGCTCAATTTTTCTGTTGTTTTGGTTTCGTTATGATAGCCCTGAATTTTTTGTTAGCGTGTAGTTTTCGTGTGAGAGAGAATTTTCTCGATTGGGAAGTTTCAAAACACGAATTAACTTCGTTAACTGATTGCCTGATTTGGAACAAACCGTAAAATGAGTTAGAGTAGATAGACGTGTTCTGGAGACAGCCAATGTTCCCACGTCAACTTTAAGGGACAGCAGTGTGGAAGGGGTATGTGAAAGGAGAGGAATAAGAAGGAAATGTAAATTGAAAACGGATTTGGTTACACGAAGTTTATACTTACACGACAATTCAACCAAACATCGTTACAAAGAGTGATTTTTATATAAAGTAAGCAAGGAGTAACAGTAGCAGAAAAACACATAAGGAAGCCACTACTCCTATTTAAGCACATCTTTTTACCTTTTCACCATCTTACCATCTTTTTGCAACCGTTATTTTTTACCTTTTCACCATCTCACCTTTTCATCTTTTATCATTTTCTTTCACTTCTACATCTCATCAGTGCAGATTTATTAAAATCGTGCCCACCTTCTATACCTCTATTTACTCCTTCTGAGCGTAAACTCTTCTGAACTTGTCGTCGATCTCAGACAAGTAGTAGGTGCCCTTGCTCAAGTGGTCGGTCGAGCCCGATGGCTTGAAGGACTTCTTCAAGTGTGCGGCCTCTCTCAAAGCGATGGCCTCCAAGTACTTCTCTGGAGTCTCGATGGTTCTGCCCTCGCCCAACTTGAAGTCAAAGTCCAAGACCTTGGTGATGTGCGAGATGTCGCCAACGACCTTGAGCGACAACAAGGTGGAGGCCAAACCAGAA
The DNA here is from genome assembly GCA_030564445.1 of Kodamaea leandrae. Classification (NCBI taxonomy): domain Eukaryota; kingdom Fungi; phylum Ascomycota; class Pichiomycetes; order Serinales; family Debaryomycetaceae; genus Kodamaea; species Kodamaea leandrae. The sequence continues at coordinate 165,800 of JAJLUV010000021.1, read as the reverse complement.
CCGTAGGAGAAAACACCCACTCTCTTGTTCTGCAAGGCGTCGGAGCCGACGTAGTAGAGAAGCGAACTCAATGCAACCCAGGCGGAAGCAGTGTACATGTTACCGGTGTTGGTTGGGACCTGCAAAGCTGGCTGCAATCTGGTCTTGCTTGGCTCCTTAGCCAAACCGACAAACAACTTCTCGACCTCCTTGTCGGTCAAACTCTGCTCGTAGGTCAACAGCTGCAAGCGGGCGGCGGTCTCCTCGTCGATAGAGTCGGCGAACTTGCTTGGGTTCAGCTTGAAGTCGTTGTACAACAATCTGGCGTATGACTTGGTGACCAACTTACAGGTTGGGACGTGGAACGCGTTGTAGTCGAAGTGGTCGAGGAGGCCAACGGTCTTGTTGGCGTCCTTGGTGACCTTCTTCGAGTAGTGCTTGTAACAGTAGTCAAGGGCCTTGACGTAACAAGCCAACGAGAAGTGGCCATCGACAACTGGGTATTCGGAGGTGAAGTCTGGCTTGTAGAAGTCGTAAGCGTGCTCCATGAAGGAACCTCTGGTAGCATCAAAGACGATTGGAGCATCAGGACCAATCAAGAGTGCAATAGAACCTGCACCACCGGTTGGTCTGGCAGCACCCTTGTCATAGATGGCAATGTCACCAGCGACAACAATAGCATCACGGCCATCCCAGGCACTGGACTCGATCCAGTTGATAGAGTTCAAGATGGCAGAGGTACCACCGTAACAAGCGTTAACAGTGTCGATACCTTCGACATCGCTGTTCTCACCGAACAACTGCATCAAGACAGACTTGACGGACTTGGACTTGTCCAACAAGGTCTCGGTACCGACCTCCAATCTACCGATGTTGTTGGTGTCGATGTTGTAGTGGGAGATCAATCTGGACAAAACAGTCAAGGAGAGCGAGTAGATGTCCTCTCTGTCGTTAACAAACGCCATGTTGGTCTGGCCCAAACCAATGGTGTATTTACCGGCTGGAATGCCGTCAAACTTCTCCAATTCAGTCTGGGAAACGGCCTGGGTTGGGATATACACCTCGATACCCTTGATACCGATGTTCTGTGGTCTGCTCATAATGTTGGTAGGAAAAGAGTGTTGAGTTTTTTTGATTTCCAGAAAAATGGCTGTCATTTTATGAAGATCGAGCGGCTTGACGCGTAAATCGGGCGATATACGAGTAAACGACGGAAAAAAAGCGAGTACATGAATAAAGGTGGGGCTTGGTTATATACTACACATTATACACTCAAAATATGCTTTCTCCTTCTACCCACGCTGCTCGTCGAATTCTCCTGCTAATCTTTCCTAAACGAGGGTACGAGTGCTCGGTTGGCTTTTTACCACTTTTACGCGATTGGTAAGCTCCCGGCGTTGCTTACGTAAAAATCGTCCCATGAGATGTGGCTCAATGTAATCCGAATAGAAGGTAGGATAGAAGAATGATTTGGACGAGATGATTGAAGAATGAAGATGGTGAAGAATGAAGATGGTGAAGAATGATATGATTAATGATTTGGATGATTGAGAATGATATAGATGATCTTGGATGATTGAGGAATGGTTTGGATAAGTTGATTGATGATTTGATAGAAGTTGATTTGATAAATGATAAGGTAGGGATCATGTCTTGGTTTGATTCAAGTATCTGGTAAGTCCCACACTTAATCAGAATACTTCTAATTTAATACTTCTAATCAAAATACCTCTAATCAAATACTTCTAATCAATACTTTCACTCCATATTCCCTTGAAAATTCCGCAATACCCATTACCTAATCAATAACCATTACTTCTTACTAATCAATACCACATTAATCAATCTAAAATCCACAGAAACCCTTGTGCCCGTTCTTGAACCCTCCTTACCCAGTGAACCCTCCTTACCCCCTTTCCCGTTCTCACGTGCACAGCTTTTTCTTATATCCGCACTTATAAATCACCGTTTTTCGCACCGAATTTTTTGCAGCACTTCATGTCCGTCCCCGAACTGTTACTCCCCTTCAAGACCGCCCAGGTCTTTCATAGAACATGGGCTGGCACATTCTACTGCAAGCCCCAGGCAATCTTCCAGCCCACCACCTTGGAGCAAATCCAGGAATTGATCAAGCAGGCGCGCCTTCATAAGAAGACCATCATGACCGTTGGTTCGGGCCACTCACCAAGTGACATAACCATGACTGATGAGTGGTTGTGTAACTTGGACAAATTCAACAAGGTGGTCAAACAAGAAGAGTTCTACGGTCCTACTAAAGATGGCAACTCCAAAGAGGTCAAATACGTCGACTTGACTGTGGAAGCCGGTACCAGAGTCTACGAGTTGAACGAGTATTTGAAATCACACAAATTGGCAATCCAAAACTTGGGTTCCATCAGTGACCAGTCTATTGCTGGTTTGATCTCTACAGGTACCCATGGATCCACCCAGTACCACGGTTTGGTGTCCCAACAAGTGGTGCTGATCAAATTACTTAATGCTCAAGGTGAGCAGCTCACGTGCTCATCGGTCGAGAACCCACACCTTTTCAAGGCAGCATTGTTGAGTTTGGGAAAAATTGGTATCATCACCCATGTGACCTTGCGTACGTGCCCGCAGTACACCATCAAGTCCGTTCAAGAGGTCATTACGTTCGAGTCCCTCCTCGAAAGATGGGACACTATCTGGTTGGAGTCCGAGTTTATCCGTGTGTGGTGGTTCCCATACTCCGGAAAGTGTGTTCTTTGGCAGGGATCAAAGTCCGATGAACCATTGAGCTCCCCCCGTGAGAGTTGGTACCAGACCCGTTTCGGCCGTTTCTTCTACGAATCTTTACTTTGGGTCGCTGTTCATATTGTTCCGAGATTGACCTCAGTCATTGAGCGTTTCGTGTTCAAGCAGCAGTTTGGACTTGCTGCCGACAACAACGGTGTCGACATCGCAGTTCAGAACTCCGTCGAGGGGCTCAACCTCGACTGCTTGTTCTCCCAGTTTGTCAATGAATGGTCGTGTCCTATGAACAACGGTGTGCAGGCATTGAAGGAAATCCACGAGGCTGTCGTCCACGGCGCAGAGACCGGTGCTTTCTACTCACATGCTCCAATTGAAGTTCGTTGCTCCAACACCATGTACTCCGAAACTCCGTTTGAAGATGAAGATGGCCAGGCATCGTTGTACCCAAGTCAGTCGTGGCTCGCTAACAGAGACCGTTGGAGTGAGGGTCCTATTCCAGGTAACAACTTGCGCCCGTGGTTGGACAACTCGCCAGACACCAAGTACACCGATGGTAAGGTTACCAACGAACAGCTCTCGTTGTTTGTGAACGCAACGATGTACAGACCGTTCTACACCAACGTGGGAACACACACCTGGTACCAGATCTTTGAAAACATCATGTTCGAGGCGGGTGGAAAACCTCATTGGGCTAAGAACTTCATCGGCGTGGACGGTGACCAGACGTCGGAGCAGGACATGCGTTTGCAGGGCAAGTACGGCGGAAAGCCGTCCTACTCGATGATCGGGTTCAAGCCTTTGATGAGACAGTGGTTTGGCGAGCGTTTGGTGGAGTACAACAAGGTGAGAAGAGAGACGGATCCAGAGGGCTTGTTTTTGAGTGGAAAGGCATGGGCCGATAGAAATGGTATTTTGTTGGAGTAATGTTAATAGAGAAATGAATCCGGAATCCCTCACTTCGTTCGGGATTGCTTATATATTTATTTCGTCCGTAATTACTTATATGCTTGTTTGTAATTACTTATATATTCGTAATTCCTTATATATTCGTAATTCCTTATATACTTATTTCGTGGATTCCTTATATTTCGTTCGTAATCCAGATACTGGTAATTCCTTATATATTCGTAATTCCTTATATACTTATTTCGTGGATTCCTTATATTTCGTTCGTAATCCAGATACTGGTAATTCCTTATATATTCGTAATTCCTTATATACTCGTAATTCTTAAATACTCTTCGTAATTTCTTATACACTTATTTCGTTCGGTGCCTTACATCCCCACTTCGTTCGGTCCTTACATCCTCACTTCGTTCGGTCCTTACATCCTCACTTCGTTCGGTTTCCTATTACAGATTTATGTTACCTATTTTTATCAGTCTTTCTATATTCCTGTCTATTTTCAACCAAATGTTATTTATGAATTATCCGAAGCAAGTACTTTAATTCTAAGAAGGTTCAGAATTAGTACTCAGAATTCATCAAATTCATAAAATCCACCAATTCCTTTAAATTCATCAAATCCTCAGAATCCCTCACTTCGTTCGGGGGCTCTTTTTGAGGGCTCGTTCGGGGCTCGTTCGGGGACGTTCGGGATTTAATTCCTCAGAATCCCTCACTTCGTTCGGGATTCTACTTAAACTTCGCCTTCAAAGGATCAATAACCACACCCTGCTTCACATTCACCCTCGGCGTCGTCATATCAGCATGCGTAGCTCTCGAGGTCCACTCCTGGCCAATTGGCATTCTCAACGAACGCTCGTACTGCTCTCTCGACTCGAATGGGAACGGCACCGCACTCGACTGGTACTTCAAGTTCTTCTTATTCACACGCTCATTGATAATCACGTTCTTGAGATTCTTATCCTTACGGCGATCCTTCAGCACCACACCCTCGACCTTGCGCACAAACCGACGCTTGGGCTTGTTCTCCAAGTCCTCTCCTCCCCAAGAACCCCAACCTGGCAAAGTGGCATCCTCCTCCTTGTGGTCCTCGTCCGCCTCAACAAAACGCTTTTCAGCACGGAACTCCTTCACAACGTCGTCGCCAGCGAAGGCTTCCTTGATGAGCTCCTTCTGCGTGAACTCATCGTTGTCGTCGTCGTCCATCGCGATGGTCTGCTGCAACTCAATGATGTTGTCGTCGTCTCTTTTCGAACTAGAACGCTTCTTGGCCATCTTAGCAGCGGCCTTGGAAAACTTGGACGATGATTTGTCGATGTTCACCACCTTCAGTGATTTCTTTGGACCGGTGCCTGTGACCCAAGGGTTGGCTTCCTCCAGTTCCAGGTCCAGTTCCAGATCCAGATCCAGTTCCAGGTCCAGTTCTTCCACCACCTTAACATTATCTTTATCCTTTTTTCCTCCCAACCTGTTATCCAAACTCTTCTCCTCATCGTCTCCAAGTTCATCCATGATATTCTGATCCACCTCGTCCATCTCGTTCTTTGCAGCAGCAGCACTTGGAGCATACACTCTCCTTCCCTGGTTCATCGTGACATTGACAGAGTTATTACCACCCGTGAACTCTTCCTCATCGTCCTTCATGCTGGCCAATTCACGGAGGTTTTCCTGGCGCTTCTTCTCCTCGGCCTTCCTCATGAAGTCCATGTTCAACACTCCCTTGCCCAACGATGCCCTCTTCACGTCGTCCTCCTCGTTGTTGTCCTGGGCGTATTCCTTTTCTATATCCGATGCATTCTCGTCCAGCTGATCGCCGTCAGCATGGCCGAGTTGACGAGCACGAAGACGTTCACCCTCCCTCAACATCTCCTCCAACTCTGCTCTGTTCAGGGTGTCCTTCGAGAGTCCGCTCTTGATCATCGACTTGGCCCACAGCGACTGTGTCTTGTGCTTCAACGACATGCGCTCCTCAGCACGCTTGGCGTCGCGGTCCTCGTCGTCGTCATCACTCTCATCCACAAGCTCTGCGTTGCGCAAACGCTCGCGTTTTTGGATCTTGTGGTATTGCTTCGACTTGATCTTCTTGATTCTCTTTGCACGCATGTCGTCACGGAACATCAACTCTCTCATCATACGCAACTCGCGCGTGCGCTTTCTCATCTCCTCGGGGGTCAACTTCGCCACCGCGATCTCCTCGAAGGTCGCCTCCTTCTGGTCGTCCACGAGCGCAGACTGCGTCAAAACAGCGTTGATGCGCAGCTCCAACTCGTTCGCAGCCGCACCGGGCTTGAATGCTGATGTGGAAGTGTCCGGCTTCGGGGCCTCGTTCATGGGGAACTGAAGCACATCGGCCTCGCGGTTGGCCTGCACAACGTCCCGCCATTTGTTCACCTCTTCTTTGGCAAGAGCATACGCAGCCTTACGGTCGTGGCGCTCCTGGATGAGACGTGGCTGCGGAACAGCGAGCGCATCGTTGTTGCCGTCGAGAAGAATGGCATCCTCAGAAACAGCGCCGTCGACCGCCGACATCATCTCCGCAAGCGAAAGCTTTTCCGAGGACGCAGGCACTCCAAACTCGTTCTCCTCGGTGGTCTCAGTGATGAGCCGCTTCTTCTGTGTTGGTTTCTTGATCTTGGAGTTGAGTGTAGATACGGTTGTGGTGAGGTCGACATCATCATCAAAGCCTTGAAAGAGGTCTTCATCGTCTTCATCATCATCTTCTTCACTTTCATCATCTTCATCATCTTCCTCCTCATCCTCACTCTCACTCTCCTCCTCACTCTCACTCTCCCACTTGTCATCCAAAACAACATCCTTGCTTCCCTTTGACAGAGCCAAGTCCCGGTCGTCCATGTCCCAGGCCTCTGAGAGGGTCACGAACTGCGACTCGTCCACACTGTTGTAGCCCTCGTCGTCCTCATCGCTCAGGACGTCTTCTCCACGGCGGCGTTTGCGCTCGCGTTCCTTGTCGTTCTTTCTCTTATCTCTGATGGTCTGGGAGAAGCGCGAGTTGAGAACGTCGTAGTCGTCGTCGGAACCTAATGCTTCGTCGGAATCGAGTTCCTCATCGTCAAAAGCTTCCCCGGCGGCATCGCCGCTCTGGAGGAAGCGACGGGCGTCCATGACACCGTCAAGGATCTCGTTTTCGTCGGAGTTGGCGCCATCGCTGGCGTACCCGTTCTCCGCACGCTCGGCGATCTGGAACGCATCTAAGATCTTTCTGGAAGAGCGCTTCTTGTTGGTTTGTTTCTTCATAGATGAGATGAGGAAAAAAATAAAAAAGAAGTGATAATTGGAAGTGATTTTAGAAGTGATAATTGGAAGTGGTAATTGGAAGTAATTAGAAGAAGTAATTAGAAAAAGTGGTTATTAGAAGTGATAATTGTGATAATTAGTGAGAAGTGAAACAGTGAGAAATGTGAGAATGATAGAATAGATGCGATAATGATGGATTGTTAGATTATGTTAAGACTGGATAAACTATTTGGTGCTACCAAAAAATACTCCACAATTAAAAGTAGTAGTATTTCTAACAAGTAAATGACGAGGATGAGAATACCCTTTTCTATTCAAACTCTCTCTTTCTACCTCTTTCTTTCTACCTCTTTCTTTCTACCTCTTACTCAACCTCCTTCTTTACTACCTCTTTCTTTACTACCTCTTACTTATATTTTACCTTTTATCTTCTCATTCTTCTACAACGCATCTAACCTATCGTTGATCTCCTCCGCCAGCAACTTCCTGAACCGTGGACCCTCTATGTCGGTTCCCTTGAAGCCCAACATCTGCTCCTGTGGGTCGGAAACAACCGCAATGTCCAAGTTCTCTCCCGTCAACTCGCCGTCCACGCTCTCCTTCAACGCCAACAACGCAACGTGGACGGCGTCCTCCAACTCCAAGCCCTCGTTCCAGCGCTTCTCCAAGAACGTGCGCGCGGACGCAGCAGTCTTGCCGATAGCGGTTGCCTTCCACGGGAAGTAACTGCCCAGCGGGTCCACCTGGTAGAGCTGGAACTGTTCAGTGTGCTCGTCGTACCCACCAACAAGAAGCGACACTCCAAATGGACGGATACCTCCGCTCTGTGTGGACTCCTGCATGACCTTGGCGATCTCCTGCACCATGATTTTCACGGGCGGGTACTCGTTGTATATTCTCTTGTAGTTGGTGTGTGCGAGTTTGCGCGCCTTGTCGACCAACACACGGAAATCAGGCCCCATACCGGAGTACGTCATGCCGATGTTGGGTGTGATCAACTCGACCTTGGTGTTGTTGTCGTTCTTGAGGAGCGTGGAGTTCGATTTGCGCTCGGTGGCGAGGACAATACCGTTGGCCGACTTGATTCCAATGGTGGTGACACCTTGCTTGACCACGTTCAACGCGTATTCAATTTGCACCAATTTGCCGCTGTATGTGTTAGTGAGTTCGATTGGAGAGTGCCGTGTACTTACCTTGGCGAGAAGGTCGTTAACGAGAATGAGTATCTGTCTGCCATGGTGTTGGTTTTTTGGGGGCGAATAAAAAAGGAATGGAAATGAGATATAATAAGAAATGAAGAAATATGAATAAGAAAGAATAAGAAATGATGAAGATAATGAATAGGTGAAGATGGATGAATAGGTGAAGATGGATGAATAGGTGAAGATGGATGAATAGGTGAAGATGGATGAATAGATGAAGATTAATAGTTCTATGATTAATGAATTGGATGAATTTGGATGATTGTGATTGATGGCTTGTGTATCATGACTGTGGTGGATCTTGACAAGTAATAGACTAGACTACTTATTCACTATTGGTTATTGATGGTATTGATACTGTTCATACTATTGATACTGTTCATACTATTGATACTGTTCATACTATTGATACTGTTTATACTATTGATACTGTTTATACTATTCATACTATTGATACTATTCACAATTAAAACATTCTCACTATTCATACTATTCACACTTAAAACATTCTCACTATTCACACTCTTCTTACAATACTAATGACTGATACTATTGATTCTTGATACTATTGAAACCTCTATTCATACCATTCTATCCTTTCTATCCTTACTTCTACACTCACTCGACTCCGTCGAGGATGTTGAGTTTAAATAATCACTCGACTTCGTCGAGTTCGTTTTATCGACTCCGTCGAGGATGTTGAGTTTAAATAATCACTCGCCTCCGTCGAGTTCGTTTTATCGACTCCGTCGAGGTCGTTGAGTTTAAATAGCCATACTCACTCGACTCCGTCGAGTTCGTTGCGTTTACTCATCCTCATCATCAGTGTCAGCAGGTCTTGGGGTACCCTTTGGCGTGTTCAACCACTCCAAATAACGCAATCTTCTTCTTTCCGCCTGCAACTTCTTCTCGTTTCTAGTCATCTTCTTTTTCCTGGTACGCACCTTGATGTTGGCCGGCGAGTCGTCATCGTCAGCACGCTTTGGAGCAGGCTCTGGAGCTGGAGATCCCTCGGTAGATGCAGCACCGTCCTCGAAACGAGCGTTGTCAACGGCAACATGTCCCTTCTGTGCAACCTCTCCGTTCTCAATATGCCATTGTTCAGGACATAACGCTCCAACAAACTCGTTGTTGTGCGAAATCATCACCACACCTCCAGACCACTCTCTGATGGCCACAGCCAATCCTCCCAACGAGTCTCTGTCCAAGTAGTTAGTAGGCTCATCAAGAACCAAAAGATGCGGGTTGTTCCACATTGCACCAGCAATCACAACCTTCACCAACTGTCCACCAGACAACAGCCCCATAGGAGTGTGGTCTGCAATGTCTCCATCAAGACCAACACCCTCGAAATGCTTACGAATGACTGAAGGGGTCAACTCACGGTATCCCAAACCTTCACGAGATGCCTCGTGGTCATCGAACTTTTGAACCAACTTGTCGAATCCATGCTCCAAAAGAACCTCCTTTGGAACCCACGAGTTGTACTTGGGCAACCACAATTTCCACTTGACTTCGTACTGGAACGACTTCTTCAACTTCTGTCTACCCACAAGTGCTTCGATCATACGTGGTCCGCGGCCGTCGTCGAGTTCAATGGTCTTTTCCATCTGCGCTTCATCTTCCTTGCTGACCTTACGCAGCTCCTTCAACAAAACCTCACGGTCGTCTCCGAAACGGTATCTCCATTGCAAGTACTGGTTGGCAGTCTTCTCCTTGTGCTGCTCAACATGCTGCAACGCGTGCTGCGCAATGTAACCAATACGCAAGTTCGGGTGCTTCTCCACGGTACCGGAGTCTGGGATGGTTTCTCCAGTCAACAACTTGATCAAAGTCGACTTACCAGCACCATTTGGACCCAAGATCGCAACACGCGACGATAACGACAACAGGCACGACACGTTGCTCATCTGGGGCTTCGAAGCTCCTGGGTATGTGAAGGTCACATTCAGCATACGGGCAACAGCACGAGTGTTGGACTTGACACCAGTAAGAATACCTGGCGGTGGGAGAGTCATCTTGACGTTGGAATCAGTCAAGGTATAGTATGACTTACCCTCTGGCTTCTGCTCGACAAAAGCAGACAAGTTACCCTTGTAGTATGCCAACTTCTTGTTCTCGTAATGGATGATATCAGTACACACATTGTCCAAGAAACCAGAGTCGTGCGAAACAATCAACGAGGTGATGTCAGAGTTCTCAACGAGATAGTTCTCCAACCACTTGACATTAGCAACATCCAAGTGGTTAGTAGGCTCATCCAAAAGGAGAACATCAGCATTCATCAACATGGCTCTAGCCAACTCCAACTTCATCTTCCAACCACCAGAAAGGGATCCGACATTCTGCTCCAAACGTTCCTGAGGGAAACCGACCTTGAGAAGAGCACCCTGGATCTCCTCACGGCCAACGTTGACCAACTCAGGGTCAGAAGCAATGAAGGAAACCAAGTCCATGTCAGCCTCAGAACCTTGCAACTTGTGCTCGACAAAACAGGTCTTCAACTCATCCGCAGTTGGGAATCCTTCCAATTGACCCTTGGAAATGGCACGCATCAAAGTGGACTTACCAGCACCGTTACGACCACACAAACCGTAACGGTGGCCCTTGAGCAATCTCAACTTGGTCTTGTTCAACAACATACGAGTACCGTACGCAAGCGAAAAGTCCGCGTTGACAATCTCAATGGCACCGTCGTCTTCAGTGGCACCAGTGTCAAGGTCAGCCTCGAAAAGCGCACGGATGTTGGCAACAACAGCAGCAGAAAAAGCAGTGGCTTCTGCAGAGCTGAAGTAGGTGACGGAATCGTCACCCTCTCTAGTCTTCTCAACCTTGAGAGTGTCCAAGTAACCCTCCAAACGCTTCCAATCGTTGACGTTTGCATCGGATTGAACAAGACGAGCAAGGTAACTAGCGGCGACATCATCTGCGAGCAACTTCTCGGAGAAGTCCTTGTTTTCTCCAAGGTTTTCCTTCAAGAAGGTTTCCAGCTGCTCCACGGTGATTCTTCCGTGGAACTTACCGTCGGACTGCTCACTTTCGGCTTCCTTCAACACCTTCAAGGCCTTACCGGCCAATTCACGGACCTCTGGCAAGGAGGCGTTGTTGACAACCTTCTCCACACCCGGCATCAAGATTGGAATGAAGGTCTCAATCTCCCTCTTGTTGTTGACAAGACGGGTCAAGTTCTCGGTGACGGCGACGGTTTGACGCAACTGCTCATTCAGCGAAGAAGACATCTTAAGAGACTTGTCCAAGATTGGGACAAGAAGAGACAATGCTGGCTCAGTGACCTCAGCAACAAAGGTGACACTGGACAACGACTTGATACAAGCAGTAACACGCAGTGGGTCGGCCAAAGTCTCAACAATCACGTCGTATTTGTTAACCAAGTCCAAGTTATCCAAAACCGCAACAAAACGCTTCAACACAGCCAAACCCTGCTTGGCAAGCTCGGGCTTGAAGTCAGTACTCAAGTCGGTCAAAACAGGAACCGTGCGAACAAACAGCATTTCAAGCAAATCCGCAGGAACCTCAGCAACCATTCTGTCGAAGAGTGCAAGTGCCCCAACCTTACAGTTCCACTTAGCACTGGATCCCAAGTATGAGAGGAACTCGTCGAGAACAACCAGTCCAAGCGCCTCAACCGGGAATGAGCCGTACAATGCCTCAGCAGAAACCTTCGCAGCCTTGGTGACGTTCTTGTCCTTATCAGCGTACATGTCGAAACACACACTGAAGAATGGAACAAGGTGAGCTTCTGCCGGAGCCTTGTCCAAAAGCGACGAGGACAACTTCTGGACGAGCAACAACGCAGACTCACGCACAAGAGGAGAGTTCTTAGGCTTGGAAAGAGAACGAACAATGTCAATGACCTTCCAGTCGTAAAGAACACTGAGTGGCTCAGCAACAATAGTGGCAACAATAGCGTCAACCTCGGTGCGGACCTCGCCAATCTTTCCAGCCTGCTCGATCTTGGTCAAGTTGTCCTGGAATGGAACGTTGGCGATGTTCAACTTGGACAACGCGGTGTTGAGCGACGTGAGCGATGTGGTGGAGGCGCCAGCATTGGGGGTAGCAGTGCCTGAAGTTGGAACCGACTGGACTGGGGTTTGGTTCTGAGAGTTGAATCTGTTTGGAACAGCCAGAGGAGTTTGGTAGCCCAGATTACCCTGGTAGTACCCTTGGTTGCCATAATTACCCTGGTTGTAGTTTGGGTTGTAGTTTTGATAACCCTGGTAGTTTTGTTGATAACCCTGGTTGAACTGATTACTCAGATCCTGACCTGGTACAAAGTTCTGCGCCTTGTAGACATAGCCCTTTGGTTTGGGTTTCTGGCTCTTGATGAAGTCATCAAACGACTGTCCAGACATTTTGGTATCTAAAAATTTTACGCATCGCACGTTTTAAAAAAAGAATAAGCAATGACGGAACGGGAAACGCAAAATAGGAAGAAAGAAGAGTAGAAGAAGAGAAAATAGAAGAGCAGGAAGAACAGAGAGAGGAGTGGAGGGTATGATAGAAGGAAGGAATTGAGGATGTTTTAGAGGGTTTTGTTGGATAGTTGGTGTTATGTCATCGTGATTGTGAAAAATTCGCTTGCTTGATCTAAAAAGAAAGGTTGATTATGTAATCGTGTCCCGAACGAAGTGAGGATAAACCCAAAGTATTGAGAACTCCGAACGAAGTGAGGATGTAAGAAATCCCGAACGAAGTGATGGAATTGATAATTCTGAAGTTTCACGTTTCTACCATAATTCTCATACAATTCCTTATGAATTTCTTATCAATCTTACACAACTCATCAATTCCTTATTCAATTCCTTATGAATTTCTTATCAATTTTAACAACTCTTCAATTCCTTATGAATTTCTTATCAATTTTATACAACTCTTCAATTCCTTATGAATTTCTTATCAATTTTATACAACTCCTTATGCAATTATTGTACAATTTCTTATACATTTCTTGTACAATTTCTTATTCAATTGCCTATACAATTACTTCAATTCCTTATACATTTCTTGTACAATTCTTCTACAATTTTTTATTCAATTGCCTATACAATTCTTGTACAATTCCTTAAACAATTTCTTCTTTATCTCGAACTCTCCATTTTTTCTTCTTATTCATCTTGATCTCTTCATTTTCTTCTAATTCTCTTCATTTTCTTCTTATTCTCTTCATTTTCTTCTTATTCTCTTCATTTTCTTACTCATCTTGATCTCCCATCATCTCATCATCTCCCACACCTCCTCTTATCTACAACCCTCCTTCATTATCTTATCTATTCACTCTATTCTCTCCCTCTTCTGAACATCAACCACCAACACCTTCTCTCCAACCTTGTACTCCGCATCCGCAGTCTTGTCCCTTCTCTTCCAGCCCACAAACGTCACGTCGCCCTCGTCGTCCGCCAACCTCCGCAAAAACGACCCTGTGAACTGCGCCACCTCGTGGATCTCAAACAGAACCTGGTCCCGCTTGAGCGCATACACACGCAGCTTGTACCCGCCCTGCTCGCTGTCCATCGTGACCATGTACCCGCCCGCAATCTCCACCAAGTCCAGTCGCACAACAGGGTACTTGAGCGACGTCGGCCCGCTGATCTGCTGCTCGTCCTCGTTGTTGAACAGGTACACCGACCCGTCGCTCTGCACCGCGATGAACTCGCCGTGCAGCGTCTGCGACAAGAGCGTCACATTCACCACCTTCTCCGCGTTGATGTTGGTGAACGCGACGTTGTCCGAGGAGCTCACGCCGTGGTCCGTGGTCTCCACAATCCCGCTCTTTCCGCTCTCATCGAGGCGCAACACCACACTGTGGTCGGGGTTGGTGAAACTGAGCTTCATCGGGAGCTCCTTTTCCGGCTCCGGGCTCTTTTTCTGCGCCAACTCGTCCCGCACAGACTTGTCCATCGCACGCTTGTCGAAACTCACAGACTTGCGTCTTTTCGTGAGTCCCGTGGACTCGGGTGGCGAGTGCGACTCGACCGGCGTGTCCACAGGCTTCTTTTTGGTGACTTTTTTAGTTCCTTCGTTGGTAGGAGTAGTGGTAGGGTTTTCAGTAGAGGTAGGATTTTCAGAGGTAGGATTTTCAGCGGTAGGCACAGTAGGGGTAAGCTCTGATGCAGTCTTATCAGCAGACTTTCCAGTCTTTGTAGTCTTCTTTGCCTCCTTTTTAGTATCCCTTTCCTCCTTCTCCCTTGCCTCCTTTTCGGTTTCCCTCCCTTCAAACCCCTCTCTATCGTCCTCGTCCAAAACCTCCGTCTCGGCATCGCTGACGTCCCACTCGCTCTTCAACTTCACTCCCAAATCACCAACCAACGGCCTTTCTGAACCCGACTCGATGTTGCCCTTGGTCAACGCCCCCTCGATCCCACTCTTTGCGAGCGCCTCCTCAATGCTGCTGCTTCTTGACTCTGCAAAATGGCTGGAGATGTCCTTGTTGGGTTTGTTGGGGCCTTTGTTGGAGCCCTTATTGGAGCCTTTATTGGGGCCTTTATTGGAAGGGCCTTCATCCCTTGAGTCAAAATGATCTTTACCCTCATTCACCGGAGAGTCTTCAGTCAACCCCAACTCTTCCTTGGATAACACTAAGTCTCCCTTTGTCTTTTCCTTTTCATTTTCTCCCTTCGTCTCACCCTTTCCATCCTCTCCCCTTGTCTTTTCCTTTCCATTTTCTCCCCTTGTCAAATCCTCCTCTTCTCTTCCTTCTTCCTTCAACGCCTCCTCAATGCGGTCCTTTTCGTCGTCGTCAAAGTACTGCGCCGTCACCAGGGGCTTCGAGGTGTAGTTCACGTAGTTGCCCTCGCTGAAGTCGAAATGCTCGTCGAAACTGTGCTCCACGTCCACCGAGTCCTGCGGGCCGTGGTTCAACAAATCGTCCAAGTCGTTGGCATAGGCGTCGTTGGGGTTCGGGAGCCCAATGTAGTCGGCAGTGCGTGCCGCTGGAACCTTGAGCAAATTCGCGATTTCCTTCATGGAACGCGCCAACTGCTGTCTGGAGCGCTTGACCACGTCGAGGTCCACTTCAGGAAGGTCCAAGTTTTCTGGCGTTTCGCGTGGTGGCGCGCCGGTTCTCGATCTCAACCGGTCGTTATCGGCCTTGAGCTCCGCAATTAAACTCTTCTGTTTGTCATTGATCACCTTCAACGAGTTCACCTCGCCCTGGAGCTGGATGATGCGGTACCGCATCTCGCTCTTCTCCAAATTGGTGGTGATTTTGTACCGTTCCAAGTTGGTGAACTCGGACGTCAAGTAGTTGATCACTCCTGGAAGCGTGTACTGGGGCGCGTACCGCTGTGGATCCGCGCCGTGAATGCTGCCCTGGTTGAGCTGCTGCTGCCATTGAGCATTCGCACCGGCCAGTTGATTGCCACCGTTTGCCAGACGCTGCGATCGATTCATAGTGTGTTGTTAAAAATAAAATGTGGATGGATAAATGGGAGTGGATGGGGGAATAAATGAGAATGAATGGGAATGGATGGGAATGAATAAGAATGGATGGGAATGAATAAGAATGAACTAGTATGAACTAGTATGAACTAGTATGAACTAGTATGAACTAGTATGAACTAGTATGAACTAGTATGAATGGGTATATAGTATGAATTAGTAGTGTGTATGAAAGAGTACGAATTAGTATGAGTTTGATTTGTATGGAATCAACTCGTCTTAACAATTGAACTCTCCAGCATGATCATATCTATGAACTATTGAAAATCTTTGAACAATTATTGAAACATTTACTTTGAATATGCTCTGTTATGAAACCTCACCTATATGATCCATATAAAATTCATTGACCACGCTATCTCTATTGCGATCCGAAAAATTATTCCATCACACGATCCGCATTATGAAAATTAGGATGTTGAAATTTGGTGAAGTCGGTAATCGTCAACCAGTCTAGAGAATGTAGATTGATACTGTAGTAGATAATTTGAGGACTAGATATAACAGAATTTCAGTTCTTTATATACTGTATAATTTGAGGTGATATAACAAAATTTTAGTTCTTCATATACTGTATTGGATAATTTGAGGAGATATAACAAAATTTTAGTTCTTCATATATTGGATAATTTGAGGTCTACAAAATTTAGTTCTGGTAGTTGATCTGGACTTCTGTAGTAATTATCAACTTCTACTCATTCTCAAATTCTTGTCTAGAACAGCAAGTCATCAGTTCTTCTCTAATATTTTCGCTCCTGCTCCCTTCACTCCTCCCCCCTTCTACACCCATTCCTAACTCTTATATTACTACTCTACTTCTTTGCCCAGTCGTTCAATCCAAGTCTGTTTCTGGCAATCTCAAAAGCGTAGAATTGGATACGAACAACGAAAATGGTGTTCTCCTGTGTGTACTCCTCACTGGCATTGCTTCTCAACAAGGTACCAAAGTTGTAGTCGTCAATCTCCTTGTAAGTGTCGCAGAATGCTCTCCACTTCTTCTTTCCCTCTGGCGACTTGATCTCTCCCTCGTCAATGTTGCCAAGCTTAGCTGGGTCCTTGTACTCTGGGAAGTCCTTCATGAAGTGCTCAAAGATGTCATCGTCGTGCTGTGTGAGCTTCAACTTGGACCCTGGAATCTTCTCAAGCAACGACCAGTAGGTCTCGGCCTGCATAACGGCCTTGACGGCGAATTGCTTCTCAATGTCCTCCAAGTTGTCGGCGTTCTCGGCGTCAAATTGTGTGCTCATGGTGTACCTTCAAATTTGCTGCGAGAAAAATCACTTTTATAGATGACTTCCTTCACGTGAGGCACGTGACTGGCTGCAAAAAGAATGTTCAGGAAGGGCCTAGATGGAAGAAACATAGAAGGGATAAAAGATACAGAAGGGGACATAGAAGGGGGATATAGATGGGAGGTGATATACAAGGGAGGTGATAGGTGATATAGAAGAGAGATATAGAACAGCTATGGTAGGTATTTAAAAATCATATGACTAGAACATTACCAGGTTGAAAAGAAGTAATGTTGATCGAACTGGCATGCCATGTCAATTATAATAAGTATACCTCTTCACCTTTTCACTCACATACTCATTTTCTTTAAAAGCAAACGTCTTCCATTCTCATTTCCCTGTACCTGCTCACTACTTATGACCCAACATATCATGGCAGAATACGGTTACTGATGAATTCATCTATTCTCCTCCTTGCATACATTTTGTTGAAGGTGATTTTTGGCAATTGGTCAGTTATATCACATAGTCTTGTTCTTTGTAGTTTATCACTCACTCGACTCTGTCGAGTTCGTATCTATTCTCCTCCTTTACTATCCACTCGCCTGCTCGCAAACCACTCGCATACGCCCCGTGAACGCACCCAGCCCCATCCAGTATGGTGTGCTCTCCAGCGAAACGAATATGCGAATTGCCCAAGCCACATCCCTCGATTTCTCCCGACAACTGAACAATCAAGTCCAGCGGGTCATCGCCCGTGTACAATGCAGTGTAAGACCCTCTAATGAAAGGGTTTTTTGTCCAGTCACTGGTAATGGTGTTTATCGGATCCTTTACTTCTGATTCCGCAATTTGTGCAAGCATCGGCTTGAAGTATGCCCACGCTTGTTCTGGATGTGCCTCCAAGTAGTCTGTAAGTGGAGATTGTGTCAAAATGCACAAACTACCTTGGGAATCGTCTTCAGCAAGGTTCACAATATATGCTGGGTAGGAAAAGGGTGGAGGTATGCCGTTTGTTTCTATGCAATGTTTTATTCCGTCTTCCTTGATGCCATGTTCCATTATTTCCTTACCTCCCTCTTCCTTTGTTTTTCTTCCCCCTTCTTTACTTCCCCCTTCTTTACTTCCCCCTTCCTCTCCCCCTTCCTCTGCTAGTATTGAAAACGTATCGTTTCGTTTCCACCAAACCTCGTCAAATTCAAAAATCACTTTGCCTAACGCCCCAAAATGAACAGAGTGAATGGAATCTTGAACGTTAGGAGGAAGCGGAGGCAACCACAGTATCCCATACTCGTGATCGCCCGGTAACAGCAAAATGCTTTGAGGAACAGTAACCACAACGTACTTGGTTTGAATCACCATCCCATCTTTGGTTTTGACAGTAATAGGGTAAAGTTCATCGTATTGGACAGATTTGGAAGGTTTATCTGACAGTTGGGAAGTGTGGGAATGTTCATCTGACAGTTGGGATATGTCGGGTTTACCCAAAGTATCTTCTTGTCTGCTCTTAACCCTTTCCCTCTTCCCCCTCCTGTCAATCACCACCACCTGCTTCTTGGTATAAACCACCTTCGATGGAATTTGCTCCACCAACTTATTGATGACATAATCATATCCCCTCTTGTTGAAGATATTCCGTCCCTGGTGGCTCATGATAGCGTACTTGCCCGACATCACGTCCCATGTGATACCAAACCAAAGCTCTAGATATCTCATGAACTTCGTAGCATACTTCTTTTGATCTTGCGTCAACATGAACCCATGCTCCTCCACAAAACTCGCCACAACGTCCTTCAAAGAAATATCTGGGGTCGTGAGCAGGTCAAAGAACTTGATTTCGATAAATGCCTCGATATCTTCCACAACCCTATTGACTTTCAGCTTCAACATCTCAACCTCGCCTTCACTGTCAAAAACCAACGGGTCCAGATCATTGAACAGAGTGTCGCGGTGGAAGTCGAACTCGGGGTCACTGAGCAATTCTTGGAGCACACAATTGGTGAGTGAGTCGTGGAACCACAGCGCTCCAAGATCATAATGTTTGCCTAAAGCGCTACTATTGCGATCGGTGAAGATTCTTCCTCCAAGACGGTCTTGAGCTTCAAGCAAAATCACCTCATCACTGTTGAATCCATTTGAAAGTAAGTGCTGAGTGGTTTTTAATCCGGAAACTCCTCCTCCAATAACACACACTTTAGTCTTCATAAAAAAGTGATAAGAAATTATATTCTGATATCCATCATATTCCATGGTGTATTACATTATATATTCTTCATATCCATCGTATATCCATCATATATTCTTCCATAATATATTCTTATATCATTTGTTCTATCTAATCTTTTCTATCCATTAAACATCCATTATCTATTCATCTATCATCATCAGTCTATAACCCCAACAGCTCCCTAACATGACGGCGGATCTGCTCATCATACTCTGCTCTGTTGTCTCTCCACAACTTGCACGCGTCGATATTGGCCCCGCTTTCCGGGTTTGGTTCCGCCAACATCGACATCACACTCAACAAGATCTTCTCGATACTCTGCACAGGCAGCCACCTTTCCTCTGGACGCTCGTACTGGTTGGGGTCCTCACCGGGAGGGTGCAATATCAGTATGCAAACAGTGCCATCAGCGTAGATGTTTGGATGCAACACAGGGGGGTCAAACTTCAACTCCGGAGGTCCCAAAGGGTAGTCTTTGGGGAACTTCATGACTGCCGGGAACACTCCATTTTCGTACGGGGTATCGGTTGGACCTTCGATAAGACATTCCCAGTGGAACAAGTCATCTTCACTGATCGGACCAGCAACAATCCCTGGTGGTGGATCCCGAGAAAGAAGCTGGTATTCCTTTAGAAGACGTTTTTGCGCTGTGCTTCGAGCCATGTTGTGAGGTTCCGATATAATCCTTCCGAAAAAACACTAGTAGTGAATTTACGTGGCCAAAAAATGGCAGCCTAAAATGGCAGCCAAATTTGTATCGTGCGTGATTTGGGGTAATTTTCATCGATTTACAGCCATTTTTCAATTTCCTTTACCAACAACTTATAAATCTACTCCCCAATGTTCAGCGCTAAAGTAAAGGCTGTTTTGAGTGGCGACACCCTCGTACTCGTGCCGGCAAAGTCCGCTCAGATCCCTCCACCAGAGAGATTGTTAACTCTTTCCTACGTTCGTGGTGACGATTCCTTCCAGTCAAAAGACGCCCTTCGTGGTCTTGTGATCGGCCGTGAAATCAAGTTCAAAGTCGACAACAAATCCGCAAGTGGAAGGGAATTCGGTGATGTCATGCTCCCAGGCATCAAATCTTTGGCTGAGCACTTGTTACAAGCTGGCACTGTGAAGTTGAAGGCTGCCGATGATGACAGTGACCGCTACTACGAACTCGCTGCAATTGAGGCCGAAGCGAAGAAGAAAGAGGCTGGAATCTGGAACGATTCCCGTCCTAAACCAGAAATCATCCCAGCAACGACGGTAATCGACTCGCACAAGAGTTACCCGTTCGTTGTTGACAAAGTCATTAGTGGTGACAGATTGATCGGTACGTTGATCGTTGACGAGAACCACCACGCAAATGGCCCGTTTTTGCTCGGAGGTATTCGTGCACCAAGAACTGACGATGCAACGGTCAAGAAGCACGCAAACGAAGCCGTGCACTTTGTCGAGTCCAAGTTACTTTCTACGGCCGCGGAGTTAACGGCAGAAGTGATCGGCGAGTCGCAGACCGGCGTTCCGATTGTCATGGTTACTCACCCTTCTGGAAACAGCATTCATGAGAAGCTTTTGGAATTGGGATTGGCAGAGGTTATGGATTGGCAGTCTGCAATGGTCGGATCGCAAACCATGTCGGTCTTCAGAAAGGCGGAGTTGACCGCTAAGGCCGCCGGAAAGGGTCTTTTCCTGAAGGTTGTGGCGGCAAAGGCCGCACCTTCGCAAGCTGCATCTTCGTCATCCACGCTCTCTGTCGGCTCGACTATCGACAACGTGGTAATTGCTCGTGTGATCTCAGGAGATACTTTTGTCGTGCGTTTGCCCAATGGTAATGAGTCCACGGTTCAATTGGCCTCTATCAGAGCCCCAAAACTGAACGACTCAGACGAGTTCCAGAAGTCGTTGGCAGCGGGAGTTCGTGAGTACGTCAGAAAGACCTTGGTCGGAAAGACGGTTTCGGTGTCCGTGGATGCTTTCAAGCCTGCAAATAACGGCTATGAAGCACGCGCTTTGGTGAGAATCAAGAGCGGCGGCCGCGATTTCTCGGAGAACTTGGTTGAGCGCGGCATGGTGAAGGTCGTGAGACACTCGAAGGCTACCGCGGACGAAAGGTCTGCCAACTGGGACAAACTCATCGAGTTGGAAACCGAAAAGCCAGCCGACCCAGCTGAGTTGAAGAAGCTTGCGTCGTCTGTTAGCACTCGTGTGGTGGACGCATCCGAAAGCGCTGTCAAATCGAAGGCATTCTTGAACGGGTTCAAGCAAAAGGGTAGAATCAGTGGATACCATGTCGACTTTGTACCTGCTGGAAACAGACTCAAGTTGTACAACCCAAGAGAGGGCACTAAGCTCACTTTGATTTTGGGAGGGTTGACCAACGAGCGCAGTGAGGCCGCGTTACAATTTGTCAACCAACGTCTTTTGCAGCACAACGTGGAGTTCGAGGTGTATGACGCAGACAAGGTTGGAGGATTTGTCGGTAACGTTTATGCCGGGTCCAAGTCTCCATTCCAGACTGTTCTTCTTGCTCAAGGTTTGGTCAAATTGCACGGCCTGATCCTGTCGAACCCTCACGCGGCCGAGCTTACCAAGACCGAGGAGGACGCGAAGGCTGCTAAGAGAGGACTTTGGAAGGACTACGTTGAGCCTGTTGCAGCTCCTGTGAAGCTGTTGGCTGAATTGTCTCTACAGAAGCCGGAGTTCTTTGATGTTGAGGTGTCGGACGTGAGTTCTACTGGAGTGTTGTCATTCCATAAGTCCTCTGAGTCTGCCAAGTTCGAGAACTTCAAGAAGCAGTTCAGCGACTTCCACAGCAAGATTCCGGGCGCATCGAGTGCCTTGGGACCTGTGAAGTTGGACAAGCCGGCAAAGAAGGGAGACTATGTTTCGGCCAAGTTCTCCGACAACGGCAAGTTTTACCGTGCTCGTGTTCTCAGTCACGACCGCAGCAGCGGTAAGTTTGAAGTGCAGCATTTGGACTTTGGAAATGTCGACAAGGTTCCACTTTCCAGCTTGCGTGCGTTGCCCTCGCAGTTTGGAGTGAACACCATTCCTGCGTTTGCGCACACCACCACTTTGCAGAGCTTGTTGTTGCCTCCACAGAAGCCTACAGACTACTTGACAGAAGCCGTGTATGCGTTGGACGAGTTGACATACGACAAGAAGTTGGTTCTCAGTGCGTTGCCAGGAAGCATTGCCGAGTACGAGTCCATTGTGTATGACTCGGAGAAGTCGTTGACAGACGCGGACTACACGATCAACAAGGACTTGGTTTCGCAAGGATGGGCGGTTGTGGACGCGCAGAAGACCAACACCCACGTGAAGGCGTACGTTGAGGAGATGTTGAAGGCGCAGGCCGTTGCCAAGAAGGGACACATTGGATGCTGGGAGTTTGGAGACGTTCAGTTTGAGGAGCCGGAGTTGTAAATAGGGAGTGGGAGGAAGGTGAAGAAGGATAAGGAAGGTGATGAGTGGATGTGAAAAAGGATAAGAAGGTGATGAGGGGACGTGAAAAAGGATAAGGAGGTGATGAGGGGATGTGAAAAGGATAAGAAGGTGATGAAGGGGATGTGAAAAAGGATAAGAAGGTGATGTGGAGGTGGTGTGAAGGTGTGAAAAACATATGAAGGGCATATATGAATATGAAGGACATTTGATAAGATTGTACTAAAAATGTATAGTAACGATAAGAACTCTAACGTATCTCTCTACATTTATTGTATTATCCTAATTCCAAATACTCATTTTACCACTCGCTCTGTCGTGGTAGATGGGATACTCGCTCTGTTCGTGGTAGGTGGGATACTCGCTTCGCTTATGGAATACTCGTTTCGCTCGTATACCACCTTCCATCGCGTTCTTTCAACTTCTGTGCCACACGCATTTTTTCGGACGTTCCGTGGCGGATTTTTTCGCGACCCGATCTTTTTCCAACACTTACATTCTACTCAACAAAGATGAACCCAGCTGTCACCAACATTGTGCTCATGCTTGTCATGATGCAGGTCTCTCGTCGTTTGGACTTGGAGAACCCAGACATCCTTTTCTACGTGCGTGTTTTCTACTTGTCGTGCCAGGCCATCGGTCTCGCTGTGTACTTGTACGCCAGATACAAGATCAACAAGAAGAACGACTTGACCACCATGAAGTATGTTGAGCCAGCCAACCCTATGGGCGGTAACCCAGAGCCAGTTGCTGTTGTCACCACTGTGAAGGAGTACGACTTGAAGCAGGTTGACCTGTTGGTCAAGTCCGTGTTCACCTCTTTGGCCATGATGGGTTTCATGCACGTTTACATGAAGTACACCAACCCATTGGTGATGCAGTCGATTTCCTCCGTCAAGTCTGCTTTGGAGGCCAACATCGTCAAGATCCACGTCTTTGGTGTCCCTGCCAGCGGCGACCTCAAGAGACCTTTCAAGGCTGCTCCAAACTTCTTGCAGGCTTTGACTGGTGGTGCTGCTGACGTCAAGACCGACAAGAGCTCTGTTGAGGCTGTCGAGGCTTCTGGTTCTGGTGGTATTAAGGAGGAGTAAGTAGTAATACAGAGAGGAAGAGAAGATGTAGGAAGAGGAGATGTAGAGGAAGATGAGGAAGAGAAGATTAGGAAGAGAAGATGAGGAAGAGAAATGAAGAGGAAGTTGTAGAAGATGTAGAAGATGTAGAAAGAGAAGATGTAGAGGAAGTGAAGTAAAAGGTAAACGAGATGAGGAGGTAAATACCTTTTAAAGACAAACTAAAAAAACTTATCTTGATGGCGATTCAAACGTATAGGATGCTTGTGTCGTGAGACTGAAATAAACGACCTTGACACTTATTAATTTTGTTATCTCCGTATCTGGCCAACCAGCAATTGCGGGGGCTCGCAACGCTCACGTGAGTTTAATTAGGCTGCGAAAAGAAAAGATGATAAAAGCTGGGTAACCAAAAGAAGACCTTTATAAATGCAAACAAATTTACCTATAAAACGTAAATACTTTACGCTTGTACAAACTAATCTGCTAATAAAACGTAAGCAATTTATACTTTATAAACAATTTACCTATAAAACGTAAGCACTTTATACGAATCTACTTATAAAAGGTAAGCATAGTTGTACAAACGAATCTACGTAAGCACCTTATACTTAACGAATCTACTTATAAAACATAAGCACCTTTTACGAACCTAATAAAACAGCACTTTATACTTTTGATTTCCTCTCCCAATTCCATCCTCGTTTCGCACTTCTTCGCTCAGAAGTGCTCGTTTTCAACAACTATACACTCCTGCTCCTTGCCCCTCACAAAACTGATCGCGTCGAGCAATCTCGCACTCGCAATCAAATCCTCGACCGTCCATGACCCCCTTCCGAATACCTCGGGAGCAGACTCCACCAAAGGCGGAATGAGGGTCTGGTAAACGTTCTTGTACAGCAAGATCTCCTCGTTGGTGACGGGCAATTCCTTCATCTTGGCAAAAAGGTCCGCGATCCACTCTGGGAGATACAGTTCCTCGTTCTCCAACTCCTTTCTATTAGCACACCTCATCAAATAGAGAAGCCAGCACTGGTCCTGGAGCTGCATCTCCACCACGGAGTCCCAGTCTGCGGCCCCGAATCCCACCAACAACCCTCTTTGGAACGGCAAGTCGTTCTTGTAGACCTTTTTCAAGGTGAGCAAGTTGGCTTTGTGGGTGCTGAGCATCTCCTTTTCTTTGCGCTTCAAGCTTTTCACTGCGGCCGCAAAAATCAACTTTTGCAGCGTGAGATAAGTGTAGATATTTCTGTTTTCAGTCTCAACCACGTTGATCAACGACTGCTTCTGTTCCATAGCCTGTCTCAAGTAGTTCAAGCCTGCGAACTGCGCACGAAGCGCACTGCTCTTGCCGTCCCATTTGTTCTTCACCAAAAACTGGAACACTTGGATGAGATTCTCAGGGACATTATTAATGGAGACGAAAAATAAAAGGCCATCAGATTCTTCCTCAGTGGTATTTTCCTGCTGCACCACCGAAAACGTATAATCACTGATCTTTGGCAACAGGATTCCTTCCTTGACCATTGCGTCCTTCATTTCCTCGGGCACTTTGATTTTGAGTGCGGCGGTGTCCGCACTATTTTCCTCTATAGTGAAACCGTATCCCAAGAGCAATTCCTCGTTTCCCTTCATTCCGTAGTTGTTGTACAATTCTGCCCCAACAACAGGGTTGTCGCACTTGAAGCAGAACGAGTTGTCCTTAGCAGTCCAGTTGACCTGCGACTGAGGGTTGTGGTTCAACAAATCAACCAATGGAAGTAACATCATCTCGTCAGCTTCAACATCTTCTCCAAGGTACTCGCGCATCAAGTACGCTGGGAACGCGCGCGACTTGAGAATCGAAGACCCCCATAAAAATGCTGGGAAACTCGTCCAATTGGATTTTTCACTCTTGTTCAAGTACGCATAGAGGTCTTCTTCCGTATAGAACTTGTACTCGTAGTAGAACTTGATGTTTGCAAAGTGCTCTTCTGGTTTTGGCACATCCTCAGGGATCGCGCTGATGGTCTGAAACCACTCCTCAACCACTTGTGTGAGGTGTCCACGGAGTGAGTTGCCCAAGTTGCTGCCTTTGAGAAGTTCCTTGTCTTGGGGGGACCATATGAAAGGAGGGTTGATTTGTTGCAATGAAGGGAGTAGGTTGATGTATGGCAGGTGGAAGACATCCTCGTTTCTCGCCTTAGCCAAGAATAACTTCAAAAGGGAGTTCTTTTTGGCGAATGCGCTGCCGAAGTATTTGGTGGCGGTTTGCGATGTGATGATGAGGTCTTTTGGGAGTTTGATCTGGTCGGATTCCGTTGGTTGTTTTTCCAATACGACACCGATATTGCCGGGGGCGATCTGTTTGATGGTCAATTCGGGAGCCAAGTAGGCGCCGTTATCACGGCACCATTGGATGAGGTTGGAGAAGGGCATGATGAGAGATGGAAAAATAATGGGGAAATTCTAGGACGGATTTTCTCGCTAATTTTAGGGGAAAAAACAGTGAACTCTTATTTTTCTCGCTATTTTTCAAAGTTTTCTCGCTATTTTTCAGAGTTTTCTCACTAAAAGGTTTTCCTTTCTCGATGCCTCTTTTTTCTCGCCATTTTCAAAATCCTCTCGCTATTTTAGTGTAATTTTTCGCTATCCTCTCTTTTCTCAAAAACGCCATAAAAGTGCTCATTTCCATTTTTCTTATTTTCATTAATGATCACACCACTCAGATTCTCCACGAGGGCGGTTCGCACACTCGCTAAAACCAGTAGCATAGTGCGCACACCAGCTCTTGCTACCCTCAGAACCTTTTCGTCGTCGCCAACATCCTTCCAGGAAACCCCTAAAAAGGCGGAATCAGAAGAGGCTCCCAAAACGAAATCAGAAGAAGCTCCAAAAAAGCGCCCGCTCAGCAGAGTGGCTATCGGAGGAAGCGCCAAAACCAGCGGCAAGTTCGCCGGAGGAAACTCGATCGAGTTCGCTACATGGAAAGCTGTTGTTGTTTTGCTCGTTGTTGGAGGTGGTTTCACATACTGGTTCAACGAACAGAAGGAGAAGTTACGTTTGCAAAAAGAAACCGAAGCTAAACGTGGATACGGTAAGCCATTGATTGGAGGACCATTTGACTTGATCGACCACAACGGTGAGAGGTTCACCAACGCCAAGTTGATTGGAGACAAGTTTTCCATCGTGTACTTTGGCTTCACCCACTGTCCCGATGTGTGTCCCGATGAGCTCGACAAGTTGGGCGAGATGTTGGAGACTTTGAAGAAGGATAACATCGAATTGCAGTCGATCTTCATCACTTGTGACCCTGCTAGAGACTCTCCCGAGATTGTCAAGCAGTACTTGGAGGACTTCCACCCTTCGATCATCGGTCTCACAGGTACTTATGAGAACGTGAAGAAGGCATGCAAGCAATATCGTGTGTATTTCCTGACCCCACCAGACGTGAAGCCGGGCCAGGACTACCTTGTGGACCACCTGATCTTCTTCTACGTCATGGACAAGGAGGGTAACTTTGTGGATGTGATTGGAAGAGAGGCCACCGCCCTGGAGGGTGTGGACAAGATCAAGAAGCACGTGGAGGCGTTTATTCCGGAAGCAGAGAGAGAGAAAAGGAAGGAGTCCTGGTTGGGTTTCCTCTACAAATAATGTAAATAGAGAGGAATAGGGAAGAACTGTTAATAGCGAGATTACATAGAATATTTTTTGGAATATTACTATACTGAAAACTAGAATATCTGTTAGAATATCTGTTAGAATACGTTAGAATATCTATTAGAATATCTGTTAGAATATGTTAGAATATCTTTTAGAATATCTGTTAGAATATCTTAGAATATCTGTTAGTAGAATAACCTGTTCGAATAACTTGTTAGAATAAGCTGTCAGTTCTCACTCAACATTCTCACTCAACTTCGTTGAGTTCGAATTGAGCTCGATTACTTCGTCAAAACTAACCTCCTGTACCCTCCACAGCTTCTACACTCAGCCTGGTGCTTCAACATCAACTCCTGAGCCAAAGTTGGGTCCTCAACCTCAGCAGGCTCTTCCCAAGACAAGTACTCATTAGAGTAGTTTGGCTGGTAGCCCTCAGGCAAAATCTCCAATCTCTGACCATAGCGAGTAACCTTGTTCCAGTCACGGTGAACGTTGTACAACGACTCCGAGAAGTAAGCGAAACAACGGGAGAACATTTCCTCAGACATCTTGTTGTTCAACTGAGGCTTGTAATCAGTGTACTCCTTCCAAGCAGCAGCAGGCTCCGACAAAACGTAGTCAGTGGCCTTCTTGATAGCCTTCATGAACTTGGTGACCTCGTTCTTGTGGGTGTGCAAGAAGTCGTCGTTGACAATGTAGAGAATGGTGCAGAAGCAGCAACATCCCAATTCGGCCAACTTGTCGATTCTCAACATTTGAACCTCATTGACATCTCTACCAGCATCACGCAAGTAGTGCTCCAACTCAACCTGCTGAATACACTCAATACCAATACCAGCGTCAATAGTGCCATTGATAATGGCCTTGGCGACGTTCATACCACAGCGAACAGCAGTGTAGTCATCAGGAGTCATACCATAGTGTTTGGTCAACTCGTCAATTTGGATCTTTCCAAACTCACCGACGTATCCAATACGCTTACCCTTCAAGGAACGGAAGTCACTGGTGACACCAGAGCCCTTCAAGTAGAGAACACCAGTGAATGGCTCATCGAGGAGAGAACCCACCGAAGTCACGGGAAATCCACGTGCTTTTGCAGCCAAGGTGTGAACCATGGCCTTCAAGCCCATGTCGATTTTGCCGGTACCAATCAAGTTGGTGACATCGGAAGGGTTCAGGGGCTCGAGGATGGCGATGTCCAATCCCTGTTCCTTGAAGTAGCCTTTGGTTTGGGCAATGTAGACGGGGATGTGGTATGGGGCAGCTTCCCAATTGAGGCAGAAGGTGATCTTTTCCATGGTAAAAAGAGTAAGGAGGATTGAGGGTTTAGCAGGGGCTGGAGGGGCCAAATTGGCCCCTTTATATAGGAAATGGGCTTTGTCGGGCAACAGTGAGACGGGACCGTATAACCGCATAGTTGTGAAAAAAGATAACTGCATATTCATAATGGTAAGCCAAAAAATGTAATCGCATAGGGGTGAGATTAGAAAAGAAGAAAAGCAGGGAAGGATAATGGAATGGGTAGAGGGATGAGGATGGGGAGGTAGGGTTGGTAATAATTGAGAGTTTGGAGAATTAACTGGACGAAGAAGTTGTTGAATTTGGAGAAGAATAGAAATTTTTGAATGGAGATAATTTTGTATTAGGAATAAAGATAATTTTGTATTAACTTGGGTCTGCTGAGCCGGGGGCGTATTTTTGGGAGTTCTAATTCGTTGATATTACCACTATAAAGCTTGTTCAATTGGATATCATTCGTGTTGATGGATTTTTGACATGTTTACGTAAGCGTCGAATTAGGAAATTTTTGCAGCAATGAGCATTTCTGAGCGAAGCGAAGAAGTGCGAAACAAAGGATTAGCGTTAAGCATTTCTGAGCGAAGCGAAGAAGTGCGAAAAGACCTACAGGATTGAGTAGGATGACATCGAGGATGGGTTAACAAGAAAAGAATGGATGTCACTGACAGGATAGAGTGGATAACACTGACAGGAAAGAGTGGATATCAGGGAAAATTGGAAGGATTAGAATTGAGAGGACTACAAAGCGATGGAGTGGAAGGGATGTGTCGCGGAAAGTCATGTATAGGATATGGAAGATGGCGAGAAGAATATGATGAGATGATGTGAAATGATGTGAGATGAACTGAATATGAGATGATCTGAATATGATATGAGATGATCTGAAGAACACTATGTGAGATGATCTGAAGAACACTATGTGAGATGTTTTCTGAATATGATATACTCTGAAATGATATCTGAATAAATGTTTGGATATATTTCTATTTTTGAATACATTTCTATGTTTGGACACATTTCTCAGACTACTTCAGATTAGATCCAAACCCCCTCATTCGTCATTTTCTTTCATCCTGGTCGACCTCTCCCCACACCCTCCATTCATCCTTACCCACGGAAGTCATTACCCTCTCGGTGAATGGCATCAACACAAAAAACCACTGCAAAATTTTGTGTTAATACTTGGCAACCAGTATTGAAGTAATTTCACTGAAATAACCAATATTTCACCACATTATCAGTTAATCAATTTACTGTTAATCAATTCACTCATACATACTCTCAAAAGACCCTTAAATTTCCTTTTACCAGGTTGTTCTTGTCAAACAGTGTTCCCTTATTCTTCCCCACCCTCTTTTTGTCCTACTTCTCTCCTTCTCCTTCTATTTTTTATTCCTCGGAATTGTTACGATTTTCTATAAATACTGATTTGATCGTGATTTTTATTTGGTTGTGATTTTTTATCAATGACCCTTTCTTCCCAACAGCTCGCCACTTTCGACACCGAAGGAATGCTCTGCATTCCCGACTTCCTCAGCCCCGAGGAGGTCAGCGCATTGTTGGCCCGCTCGCACCAGCTCCTCGCCGATTTCGACTACGACAACCACCCCAAACTGCAGTTTGGCGTCGATGATGACAACCACATTGGCGACCAGTACTTCTTCGACTCCGGCGACAAAGTCAGCTACTTCCTCGACACAGACGCCATTGACGACAAGGGCCAATTGAAGTACCCGAAAGAACGCGCAGTCAACAAGATCGGCCATGGTCTCCACATGCAAGACCCCCTCTTCGAAAAGATCACCTTCGATGATAAGGTCAAGGGGATCGCCAAAGACTTGGAATATAAAGACCCACGTGTTTTGCAGAGTATGTGCATTTTCAAACAGCCAAAGGGCGAGAATGATAAGCTCCGTGAGAACGCAGTGCCTTCTCATAACGATGCCACCTTCTTGTACACTGAGCCGACTAGTGCCCTTGGGTTCTGGTTCGCACTCGAGGATTGCACTTTGGAAAACGGGTGTCTTTCGTACAACCCGGGGTCTCACAAGGTGTTTCCGTTGACCAAGAGGTTTGTCAAGAACGAGGGCGGTAAGGGATGCTCGTTCACGCCGCTCGAGTACGAGGGTGAGTTGCCGGTGGACAACCCTGAGGATTATAAGTTGGTTGAGTGCAAGGCAGGATCCTTGGTCTTGATCAACCACTCGGTGTTGCACAAGCTGGAGAATAACGTTTCTGATAAGTCGCGGTTCGTGTATGCGTTCCATGTGATTGAGGGAGCTGCAAAGTATGATCGGTTGAACTGGTTGCAAGTTCCAGCGTCGGGTGGATGTGAGTTTTCGAGGTTGTATGAGTAAATATTACTGAGCGAAGCGAAGTAATATTGACATAATAAGAAGACATTCTGATATTACTGAGCGAAGCGAAGTAATATTGATGACGATGGTAAGAATAGATTTCTGAGCAGAGTAATATTGATAATAAGACATTTCTGATGGAAGCGAGGTAATATAGAAAGTTGATAATAAGACGACACTCTGAGCGAAGCGAAGAGAATGATATTACTGAGCGAAGCGAAGTAATATTGAGCATAATAAGAAGACATTCTGAGCGAAGCGAAGAAAACGATATTACTGAGCGAAGCGAAGTAATATTGAAGATGATAGTAAGAATAGATTTCTGAGCGAAGTAATAACGATGATAATAACAAGACATTACTGAGCGAAGCGAAGTAATATTGAAGATAGTAAGACATTTCTAGTAGAAAGAAGACCAACAGTATTAAATACCAGCATATTCTATAAAACATATTCTAAAAGGACATCTTCTATGACATCTCCAATATTAGCACCTTCTATAACATCTCCAATATTAGCACCTTCTATAACATCTCCAATATTAGCACCTTCTATAACATCTCCAATGTCAGTATATCTATCAAAATTTCACTATGTACAAATCCACTCTTCAAATTCCTTAATCTATAACTAGCTATAAGTATGTCTTCTAGAATCTCCAGAATGAGGTCAATTCCTTCACTTCGCTTAGAAATCTCTTACTATGATTTTCAATATTACTGAGCGAAACTTTTCTTACTATAATTTTCAATATTACTGAGCGAAGCTTTTCTTACTATAATATTACCACTATCACCTTCAATATTACTGAGCGAAGCTGTTCTTACTATAATATTACCACTATCACCTTCAATATTACTGAGCGAAGCTTTTCTTACTATAATATTACCACTATCACCTTCAATATTACTGAGCGAAGCTGTTCTTACTATAATATTACCACTATCACCTTCAATATTACTGAGCGAAGCTTTTCTTACTATAATATTACCACTATCACCTTCAATATTACTGAGCGAAGCTGTTCTTACTATAATATTACCACTATCACCTTCAATATTACTGAGCGAAGCTTTTCTTACTATAATATTACCACTATCACCTTCAATATTACTGAGCGAAGCTGTTCTTACTATAATATTACCACTATCACCTTCAATATTACTGAGCGAAGCTGTTCTTACTATAATATTACCACTTTCACCTTCAATATTACTTCGCTTCGCTCAGTAATATCATCTCCTTCGCTTCGCTCAGAAATCTATTATCACTGTCACAATATTACTTCGCTTCGCTCAGTATCATCTCCTTCGCTTCGCTCAGTAATATCGTTTTCTTCCCTCGCTCACACTTTCTACATCTTCTACAATATTACTTCGCTTCGCTCAGTAATATTCTTCGCTCAGTAATATTCCCTTTTATTCCCTATTTTAACACGTCGAGTGGTTGGTGGCATTCACCAACTGGCCCTGCCAGCTGTAATACTTGGACATCTCCACGTGATGCTTACGGCCGTTACCGGCCTCGTACATGGAACATCCGTACATCAGAGCGTACGGAGGTGTGTACAAATGCAAACTCACCGAGTACTCTTCCAATGGATTCGACACCTTGTGCAATCCGATCTTATCCAGAATGTACCCAACAGTGTCTCTCTCCATGGAAGTGTGCTGACGAGCCTCCATCTCGGTAGGCTTCGATGAGTCCGGGATATCGTAGAGCGACTCCACGAGTTCTCCCTTCAAGATCTTCATGCAACAGTGAGCGTTCGCGTGGTCGTGGATAGCACTCAGCTTACCTGGCGACCACACGAGAATGAGCAAGTTCGCGTTGCCGTTGATGTTGATGATGCCATTACGCAGATAATTGCGCGATGGGTCGTGCAAAGCCAAGTGTTCCCAGTCACTTTCATTCGACTCGTATGATTCCATGATCTCCTTGACCTGATCCACATCGATGTCCTCCAGCGATAATCCGTGCTCTTTTCCAAGCAAGTTCTGGAGCTTCTTGATCATCTCCAAGAACTTGGAGTCCTCTGGGAGGTCGATGGTGGTGGCCATCACGTCGATGGGTTGCAGCTTTGGCGGCTTGAGCGAGCGTGGTGTGCTGCACCGAGGCGACTGAGTAGGCTGTTGAAATGATGGCAGTAAAAGCATTTTGGGTATAATTATAAGGAAGAGAAATACATGGAGAAGCGATGTTTATATAGAAAAAAAATCAGCCGCCGCCAGAGCCGCTGGCCACAAACAAAACGAGCAATTTTCACAGAACGGTCACGAATTGCCGACCGCCAATTTCCCAAAACGTAAATACAGGGGCGGTCAAACAATAAGTTAATTTTTGGCGGCGCTTAAATGTGACTACAATAGCAATATGTCGACAGACATCAACACTCACGCGCTGGAAAAGGTGGGAGAGATAGCACTTGGTGGGTGTTGATAGGTAGCCACAACTCGTGGGGTATACACTTTGTAGGCGTCCTTGGCTCTCAGCGGCCCTGATTGATCACCCAGGTCATCGGGCTAGCGGCCTGGATGCAGCGGGATGAAACTTACCATAAAAAGAAAAGCGATTCCCAATTTGGAAATAGACGGGCGGAGCCAGAGGTGACGACATGGCCGAGGAGAAAAAAGACCGAAATAGGAAACTGTCGGAGCCATTAGATGGTAGACGCACGCAGCGAGAATCAATAATGTTTGTTTTCATTTTTGTGTGGAACACGAAAAGGTGTAAAAAATGGGAATATTGTTGGCGGAGCGACGAGCAAAAAAGTACCAAAAGCGGAAAGTTGTCGGTGGCGCCACAGAAAAAGATTTGGCGGAAGAATCACAAAAAAACGTCCAAATAAGGAAACTTTTCAGCGGTGCCGTATGGAAAAACTTTTGTGCGAGCGGTTTAGACTTTCGGGAGAATTGAAAGGAAATGCCGTATTAGGAATCGGCCGTCCGCCCCATAGATAAGATAAGATATCAAGATTACATGACATGAGGCTGAGTGAATGTGGAGGAGTCAAAGATGAAATAACGACCGATATTGTACAGCCGACAAAACAACCAAAATACTAGCCGTCAATATGATCGACAAAGAAGCACCAAATTAAGGATTCGCTAAATTAAGAAGTCACCAAATTAAGGGCTCACCAAATTAAGGACTTACCTGCCAACATATTCACCTTAAACTCTTCTCCTCGCTACCACTCACCCCTCGCCCCTACCATCCACCTCCTCTCGGAAATCTACTCAATTCCCCACAGATCACGTGCCGGAAATTTCCACGGGTAAGGATGTGGAGATGGAGGGGATCAGAGGGGCAAGAGTCCAGCAACAGTAGGTGATGGTACACCTACCATTCGATTAGATCACAGCGTTTGGACCCTCTCTTATCTACCATCCTCGGTAAAACCATGAATACTCGTTTACTGTGGCACGAGTCAAAGTACTCCGAAAGTCCGAGATGGCCGCATGACTAGAGGAAGTCAGATTAGCCATGGATACGCAGAGTTTGACAGGATGGGGTATACATCAGGGGTAAAGGCAAGTGATATGTAGGGTAACTAAGGATTAGCTTTATTTGGAGTTGGTGTACATTAATATAAATTGCTATCCCTTCTATAAGTTTACCATCCTACTCATATTCTTTGAATTCTTACTATCCCATCATATCCCTTGAATTCTTACCATCCTACTCATCATTTCACCTTCCTTTGCTTAGTCTTATCTCCCACGTTCAGATCGGCCGTTTCCCAAAACGGCAGGTCGTGGAGTGGCGTTTCCGCCCAACCGCATCTTCTCCGCAAAAGAAATTTTTGCAAGAGTCATCAAAAACGGTATGGAAAATTATAAATACGTACGATTCCGCAACAGTTAAGCGCCCAGCAATACATGGATCTCTCCAATAGCGGAAGTACTGTTGGTAATAATACAACCAATATACCAAATAGCGATACCAATACATTCAACCTCCCTGGTAAACCTAACATTGCTAATCTTCACCACACATCATCGGAAGATACTTACCACATGAACAGCGTCACCAGTAATGACAACCATGACAACCCAATGTGGCCCTCAAACTACTCGAGTAGTTCAGAGGAGCCTAAGAAGTACGGTAAGAAGACATTTGTCAAACACGTTATAACAATGCTTGATACTCTGTTGGTTGAAAACTTTACTCCAGCATTTTTTGCAACTGTCATGGGAACCGGTATCAGTTGTAATATTTTGAGCAACTTCCCATACCCTGGTCATTGGATGGTGATATGTTCGTACATCATGTTCTTCTTTTGTTTATGTGCACTTACCATCTGCACGGTGCTGTTTGTGCTAACGTGTATCAGACACCCGCTGAGATGGATTATCTACAACTTGGACATCCGCCAGTCTGTCTTCATGGGTTGTGTGGCTATGGGTTTCACCACTGTCGTCAACTACATCTTCTTTCTTGTGAAAGGGTACAAGCATGGTCCTATTGGTGCGTATGTGTTGTGGTGGGTTGCTGTGATACTTCTGATGTACACTGCCTTCATCACCTTTTACTTCCTGTACCTCGCCAAGTTTGAGCGTTCGAAGCATTCACCCAAGCTCCTGCTTAAGGACCTCAATATAACGCTCTTGATGCCGGTGGTTTCGCTCTGTGTTACTGCATCGCTGGGAAACATCATCCTCCCAAGCTTACCAACCATGCATCTCAAGGTGTTTACTTTGATTTGCACCTTTGCCATGTGGGCCATCGGTGTGACTCTTGCATTCATGATCACCACCATCTATTTCCACCGTCTTTTCATCCACAAGATCCCCTCGACCAACATGGTTTTCCTGATGTTCTTGCCCATCGGTTTCTTGGGCCAAGGCCTGTATGCTATTTTAAGCTTCAGTGCCAATGCATTCACACTCATCCAAGAGCAGGGGGTTACTAGCCACTGGGCACGCTTCTTCCCCCAGAACGTCGCTGACGAACAGGCTGCGGCGTTGTTGGGGTCCATAGTGATTTTCGTGTGTGGGCTTGCTGGACTCTTGTTGATTTGCTTTGGATATTTCATGACATTTTTGGCGGTGATCAGTACGCTCTCCAAGCTGCGCCCGTTTGCGCGCACGCCCAACTCGCAGCACACCAAGCACGGAGTGGTGAAGTTTTTCAAGGGATTCTGGTCGATGACTTTCCCAATGGGCACGATGTCGTTGGGAAACCACCAGTTCTACGAGAACTTTGGTAACGGGTTTGTCTTCTTCCGCGCAATGAGTGCTGTCTACGCGACGGCGACCATCTTGATCACGGTCGGGTGTATTTTGGGAGTGGTGTACAAGGCAGTGG
Source organism: Kodamaea leandrae (assembly GCA_030564445.1). Lineage (NCBI taxonomy): Eukaryota > Fungi > Ascomycota > Pichiomycetes > Serinales > Debaryomycetaceae > Kodamaea > Kodamaea leandrae. Next base: position 129,698 of record JAJLUV010000021.1, on the reverse strand, counting down.
TTGCACTCAAAGAGGAGTTGAAGAGGGAGGAGATGGCGAAGAGGGAGGATGAGAAGGAGAAGATGGAGGAGAGAGAGGAGGTATTGGATGAGGAGGTATGAGAGGATGAGTGATAATTTATTATAAGCATCGGAGTTTAGAAGGTTTAAGTTTAGACATTTGGGTTATTTTTGCATAATAGAGCATTTGAATTATTAATGTAGACGGGAAGGTTTAGAAAAATCATGATTGTCTGAAAAATCAATTGGTATCATTGATTGTCAGTAAAATCAGTCAGTGGCATGAAAAGTCAATTGGTATCAATGATTGTCAATAAAATCAAGCAGTATCATTGTCAGTAAATTCAAGAAGTATCATTGTCAGTAAAATCAATCACTATCATTGATTGCCAGTAAATTCAATTGTATCATTTGTATCATTTTCAGCATTGCAAAATCTAATACTTTCGGAACTAACGAAATATTTCCGTTGCATCATCGCCACTCCGAACCACTTGGCTCTCCGATAGTCCGATAGCGATATTATGACCATAGTACCCGGTTAGCCGGCAGTTTTGGATGATATGCTCATAATCTCGACAAAACTCCGTTTGGCCGGTAAGTCGGTGGATACTTAAACAAGGAATGAAAGACTAGCGGAGGATTTTAAAAGAGGAAGTGTGGAGTGGACGCTGAAATAGGCAAGAAGGCGGTGGAAGGAGAAATAGAAGAATAGAAGAGATGTATGGAAGAAGTGTAGATAAAGAGTACAGATGAGAGTATAGAAAAGAGTATAGAAAAGAGTATAGAAAAGAGTATAGAAAAGAAGTAGTTCAAAGAGGTATAGATAAAGAGAGATTGAAGAAGTATAGATGAGAGTATAGAAAGATGTATAGATGAAGACATTGAACAAGTATAGATGAAGAGTTCAAAGAAGTATAGAGAAAGTGAACTTACAGAAGTATGGAATAGGAGATAAAATGGTAGGAGAAATTATAATTTTGAATGGAGGAGTTTGTCAACTCAATCTAAATTTTTGCACCCACGATTATGATATTTTAGCAAAACCAATTACCCATAATTTTTTGTTCAGATAAGGAGTTCGTCTAATTCGTTTGTTCATTCAGTTGTTGACTCAGTTGTTGATTCAGCTGGTTCAGTTTTTGGCTTAGTTTTCGACTCATCTGTTCATTTATCCATTGATAGTGTTGGTTATTCAGTATCTTCACTACAATTCCAATTCTAACTATATGTCTATCTGACTATTCATATTATAGGGTTTTAACACTACCATCATTATCCTCATACTCCCCTTTCTTCCCTTCTTCCCTTCTTCCCCTCTCCCTTCACATTCTCTTTCTTTATCATTTTCATAATTTAATTTTTCATACTGTTATGTCTCGACCGTTTTAATTTTTCATACTGTTATGCCTCGACCCTACACTTCATCAAAACCATCCCAATCAGAGCTTGCGCTCTCATCCACATCATCACTCGATAGGTTCATCCTATTCGCCCTCCTCTTCACAGGATTGGCTTCACGGATGTACAACATCGAATTCCCACCAACTCCACTAGCCGCCGAACTGCAACTTGGCAACTTCATCCATCAATACTACTCTGGAGAAATCTTCGTGGATACGCGTCCGCCGTTGGGCAAGCTCATCTACTACTGGGTCGCGATATTATGGGACTACTACGGACCAGATCGCGTTTTTGACGGTGATCTCCCACACTCACTCTTTGTGGCCATGCGCATGCTCTCGGCCTTCTTTGGAGCCGCCACGGTGCTCATAGTGTACAAAACGCTCCGTTTATCTCGCTGCCGCTCAGCCACGGCGTTCATCGGCGCGTTTTTCGTGCTTGTGGAGTCGTCGCTCATCACTCAGGCTCGCCAGGCACTGACCGAGTCGTTCACAGTATTCGCCACGGCACTCGCAGTCTTGGGGCTCAGACAAGCGCATTTGGCGCGCGGCACACGCAAGTGGCTCAAGGCGTTGCTAGTGTCTGGAATTGCATTGGGGTTCGGTATTGCAACCGACTACTCTACTATCCACACTTTGGTGTGGTTTGGGATCGTGACTGCCTCCGAACTTTGGACGCTTTTGGGAGATTTAGAGGTGACTGATGGCGTATGGATAGGGAAGGCATTCACGAGAGTCGCTGCTGCTACTTTGGTCCCACTTTCTGTATACTTGGCAGCATTCTTTGTTCATTTTGCAAATCTTCCATTTAACGGGCCAGGCAGTGGAGACCTTTCCTCGCACTTCCGGTCGACTTTGCGCGACCTGAAGTTGGACGATCCCGTTCAAGTGCACTTTGGAAGCACCATCACCATCCGCCACTACCAGTTGAGGGAGTACCTCCACTCGCATCCGTTCAACTACGAGTCCGGCAGTCATGAACAGCAAGTGACGCTTTTTGAAGGAGACGAGAGCTACAACGAGTGGATCGTGGAGACCCTGGGAAAAACCCGCGAGGGTGTTCTCCAGTCAAAGTTGAGAACCGTGAAGGATGGCGATATCATTAGACTTTTCCATAAGGGAACAGGAAGGTTTCTTCATGTGAACGATTTGCGCCCTCCAGTGACCGAACACGACTATGCTAACGAAGTGTCGTGTAACAGCAGCCGCGACGAGCTTCTTGGAGATATCAACTACGAGTTCAAAGTGCGCATTATGTTGAAGGAATCACACCTGACACTGAACTTGCCAATGATCAAAGTGCGTGCAACGGAGCTGATTTTCCAGCTCGTTCACCAGGGAACTAAATGCGTGATGTTTGCACACTTGAACCGCTTGCCAAAATGGGCGTTCAGCCAGAAAGAAGTGATGTGTGTGAATGAGCCTACGATCCCCAACACATTATGGGTGGTGGAGTCGAACTCGCACCCTCTTCTCGACTCGAACCCGGAGGAGGAGCGCGTGAAGTTCACTCCATACGGGTTTTTGAGCAAGGTTTGGGAGTACCATCTCGCAATGAAACGCGTGAGAGACTACCAGGAGGAAACTTATGAGCATGCTACGATTCCACTAGGATGGCCACTTGCCTTGGACTCGCACACGTTGTACAGCGAGCTAGGCGCACAGGTTGTGCTTGTTGGAAATGTGGTGGTGTACTGGGTGGGTGTTGCTTTGGTGATGTGGGTGGGCGCCAAGCAGTTGATCCACCTTGCTGTGGTGTTGAATCCGTTTGTGCACACCCGTGAGCCTGAGTACAAGAGTGCGTTCTACAAGTACAGCGGTGAGTATGCGTTGGGGTGGGTGGTGAGCTACTTTCCGTACGTGCTGGGGATGGACCCGCTTCCGGTGCTGTACTACCTGGTGGGCCTTCTTTTCCTGGTGTTGGTGACTGCGCAGTACTTGGAGTATCGTGTGAAGAGTTGGGTGGGGATCGTTGTTTTGGTTGTTTTGGGAGGGATTAGTGTGTTTGCGTTGTGGAATGTGTGGCCGGTGGTGTATGGAGGGGGATGGGAGGGGGATGAGTGTGAGAGGAGTCGGTGGTTGGTTACGTGGGGGTATCAGTGTGGCTGATATTACTGAGCGGAGCGAAGTAATATCGAAAAATGATAGGAAGACATTCTGAGCGAAGCGAAGAAAGGTATTACGGAGCGAAGCGCAGTAATATCAGAAGAAGTAAGACATTCCTGAGCGAAGCGAAGAAAGATATTACTGAGCGAAGCGAGGTAATATCAAAGGAAGATGTTAGCAGACATTCTGAGCGAAGCGAAGTAAGGTATTAAGGTATTACGGAGCGAAGCGCAGTAATATCAGAAGAAGTAGGACATTGCGAAGAAAAAGATATTACTGAGCGAAGCGAGGTAATATCGAAAGATGATAGGATGACATTTTGAGCGAAGCGAAGAAGATATTACTTCGCTAATATCAAGAGGATGGAGATTTCAAGTCAAAGATGTTCTCGAGCGATATTACTTTGCTTCGCTCAGTGATATCGGAAGAAATGTTAGAGAAATTCTGAGCGAAGCGAAGATGAAGATTTTAAGAGAAGATATTCGCTTTGCTCAGTTTATCGATAGAAAATGTTAACATGACATTCTAAGCAATATTTTAATACTTCGCTTTGCTACTAGACGTTACTTTGAAATTTACTTATACAAATTCATAGATAAGATTTTGCAGTTTTATTATAATACAATTGGTGTGGTTGAAGTGTGGTCGAGTACGAGCAGTGATGGCTATTTTTGTGAATCCATTTACTCGTGATATCCTCTATTTATAAATCCGTTTTCTCCATATCACGAGCGAAGCGAGTGATATGGAATTCTGCTCCCTCGACATCACTCGCTTTGTTAGTGGTGTCCTGGTGATAATTTATTCTGCTCCCTCGACACCACTCGCTTTGCTCGTGGTGTCCTGGTGATATATTATTATGCTCACTTGACATCACTCGCTTCGCTCGTGATGTTTCGTTCACCTTGTCTCAGCCATCCCCCCAGCAACCTCCACCACTAAAGACTCGCAAACCTCCAACAAACCATCCTTCTCCCTAATCTTCTCCACCCTCTCCGCCTCCACGGCCTGCAACTCCTTCGACAAGTCCTCGATAATCCTCAACTGCAGCTCTGGCGACACTCCGATTCCCGGCAACAGGTCGATCAACATGCCTATCTGCCTGGACTTGAGGATGATATCCGTGGAGAGCTCGTTTACCGTGCTCACAAACTCGGGCGACGGGTCTGAGCGCAACTTCACCTCTTCTTTTTCCCCATCGTCCTTCTGTTGGCCTGGGACCGGGGCACTGGCAGCGATGTTTGACACCAGTGTTGGGTTGGAGTCGAGCAATTCGGGCTCCGCGTTGTTATTCACGTAGTTGACGGTAGCGTTGAACTGCTCGACGAGCTGGTCGAGGCAAACCTGGAGTTGTGTTAGTCTGTCGGACATGAAATATAGTGGTAATAGTGGTAATAGGGTATAACAGTGGTAATAGTGGTATAACAGTGGTGGTAATACAGTGGTGTTATAACAGTGGTAATATATGATCAGTGGTGGTAATGCGGTAATATCAGTGGTGATTTATCAATGATCAGCAGTTAGTGAAAGTTTGGTCGTAACACGGTGGTGATGGAATACTTTCAATGTAGTAATCACTGATAAAAGATAGTGTAATATAGTAGAAAGATATAATGATAGTAGAAAGATGTAACTGGTATGATTGTATAATAACTATTTTGATACTCTTTATAGTAACTATTTTGATACTCTTTATTCTAATCTCGATCTTAAAATAATTTACATTGTTTAATCTTTTTTCTGTGGCAACCAGGGGTAGAGATAGGAAGATAGGGCACAAACAACGACACCATGACAGATTACGGCCCTCTTTGGCAGGACGACTCCAGCGTGTCGTCCTGCTTCATCTGTGGACAGGAGTACCTGTTTTTTAACCGAAGACACCACTGCCGGAAGTGTGGCAAAGTGGTGTGCAACGAGTGTTCTGGTCAAGTGATCCGCTATTTCCCAAATACCGCCATCATCAGAGGCCCACACCAACGGGGCACAGCAACGCCAGGAAACGTCTACAAGACGTGCGATGCGTGTGTCGATGAAATGCGGATGATTCTGCGTGCTTTGGGTGAAGTGGCGCTGAGAAACTCCAGCCAAACGTCGCTTCTGGCATCCACAGCCAAACATGCTCTGCGGCAACGGACGTTTGTGAGGTCAGGAACGTCTTCTATTGCCAACGACGACGATAGTGATGCGAATCTCTGTCCGGTGTGTGCGGCAAACCTCCATAATATGTTCCACAAGAGTGGCGAGATCGACTTTGAGGACTTCAAGACCAAACACATCAGCGACTGTCTAGTGGCGCAGGATTTCGAGCACGATAACTCTCGCACCACGGGCCGTAACAAGATGTTGGTGTATAATATGCAGCCGATCCCGGACCCTCGTGTGGAGAACATCGGCAGTGTGGGCAGCACCAGCGACGGCGACCCGGAAAACGAGTGTGTGGTGTGCTTGGAGGAGTTGAACCCGGGCGATAAGGTGGCGAGACTCGAATGTTTGTGCATATTTCATTATAAATGTATCAAGGGATGGTTTAATAGGGGGAAGGGAGAGTGTCCGGTGCATTATTTACATAAGAGGAGATAAACCTCAACGAACAAACTCACTCAACGAACAAACTCACTCAACGAAGTTGGGTGAGTTTGTTGTACTTCGTTGGTGAGTTTGCTGTACTTCGTTGAGTGAGTTTGTTGTGATATTGGTAACTCTCAACGGGGCTGGAGTAAACACTCACCTTCGTTGAGTGAGTTGTGTATTCACTGTTGGTGGACTTGTGCTTCGTTGAGTGAGTTTGTTGTGGGATAGATAAACACGCAACGGGGTTGCGTGAATGAGTTGTGTATTGGTGGACTTGATTTATTTTAGCTATCGTGTGATAGTTTATAGAGGGTATTGTTACTTCTGTTTGGTTTGGTATAGGCGAGCAAGCTCGCATTCAGTTCGTATTAATAAAGGTTTAAAGAAGAAGAGGAAGAAAGGGAAGGGATGAATAGAGGGCAAGAAGGTTCAAGGCAAGAAGGTTCAAGAAGGTTCAATAAAAAGAGTTTACTATTACTTGCACCTTCTGAATCACCCACTTCAACCTACCCTTCTCCAAGAAATGCCTGGTTAGCTCAATCGGTAGAGCGTTTGACTCTTAAATAGGATATCAAAAGGCTACGGGTTCGACCCCCGTATCGGGCTTATTTTTTTATACCAAACAATATCAGCAGACTTAGTACTCTATACTTAAATCCTATATCATGACTACCGTAAATCTGTGTCCCAACACAGTCAATTTTCACCTCAACATCAGCAGCCTACTACTCTATTCTTCACCAAATTCATTTCTATATCATGATTACCGTAAATATGGCTCTATCCCAAAACAGAATTCATACTGTCTATCTCTCTTTTCTCTACCTCTCCTTTATCTCTCCTCCTCTCCTATCTCTCCTCTCTATCATCATCCCTCCGCCTCTTCTTCTTATCCTGGAAATCCTTCGTCTGCTTGATGGCCTCCGACATGGCTCTATCCACATGCATGTGCAACGCATCCAACTCCTCCTTTGGCGGTGCTGGGTCCTTTGGAAGCTTCTTCTCCAAAACCTGCTCGATTCTCAAGTACATCTCCAAGTCGTACTGAGTGATGAGGGAGATCGACCTTCCCGAACGCCCCGCACGCGCAGTTCTGCCCACACGGTGGATGTATGCCTTGGAGTCGGTAGGGATATCGTAGTTGATGACCACATCCACCGACGGAATATCCAAACCTCTTGCAGCCACATCGGTAGCAATCAAGATGTTTGCCTGTCCGGACTTGAACTTGTTCAACGACCCCAAACGTTGTGCCTGCGAGAGCTGGCCATGCAATGGAACCGCCAGAAATCCCAAGATTCTGGCCAAAAGACACAGTCGTTGCGCATTGGCACATGTACGTGCAAACACAATGATGGACTTGCCAACATACTCGTTGAGGAGGTGGATCAAGTAGGTGTTTTTGTACCCATCGCTGACCAACATCATCGACTGCACCAAGTTGTCTGCGGTCTGGTACTTTGTCGACACCGCCACACGCACTGGGTCCAGCAACGATGCACGCTGGAGCTTATCGATCTTGTTTGTCATAGTGGCGGAGAACAAGTATGTGTTACGGTCCCTTGGGATAATCTTCAAGATACGGTCCAACACGGGCCCGAAGTCCATGTCCAACAAACGGTCGGCTTCGTCCATCACGAGGTACTTGAGGTTGCGCAACGTGAACCCCTTGGTGTGTTCCAAGTGGTCCATGATTCTACCTGGGGTAGCCACGATGATGTGAGGCTTTCTCATCAAGTCACGGGCTTGGTCCATCATATCCATACCTCCGACAATACACACCGCACGGACGCCCATTGCGGAGCCGAGCGCGTCGAACGTCTCCTTGATCTGGTACGCCAACTCACGTGTAGGTGCCAAAACAAGGCCATAGTACGGAGTTTGCGCGTGCCAAAGAGCCTGGAGAATAGGGATGGCGAATGCTGCGGTTTTTCCAGATCCGGTTTGTGCAAGACCAATGACGTCCTTACCGGCGAGGGCGTGCGGGATAGCCTCGGACTGGATTGGGGTTGGTTTCGAGAACTTCATGGCCTGGGTTGCCTCCAAGAGTTCTGGGATCAAGTCAAGCTCACTAAACGACTTGAACTTGAGTTCGGCGTCGGGGTCGACGGTCAAATCGGGGTTATCTGCTGGTGCGGGGGCGTTGGCAGTGGCCGCGGCCTGCTTCAACGCATTTCGTTTGATCTTTTCCGCCAACTCTTTGGTGCTAACCTTTTGTTTCTTTGTCACCTTCATGATGCGATGAGATGAAAAAAAAATAGAAATAATATTGGTTTTCTAATACTTAATAGACTAGAGTAATAGACTACACTGGTTGTTACTGATAAGCTATAATAAGCTACTGAATAGGGTATACTGATAAGCTACAATAAGCTATACTGAATAGGTTGTTACTGATAAGCTATACTGAATAAGCTATAATAAGCTATACTGAGGTTCTGAATAAGCTACACTAGGTGATAGATACTACTCAAGACACATCGCTACGATTGCCACTGAATATCTACTGAACATCTACTGAACATCTACTGAACATCTACTGAACATCTACTGAACATCTACTGAACATCTACTGAACATCTACACTCATCTCCTTATTCTACTATGGCCCGCAGACAGAAGAGAAGAACACACACCAAGGTTTCTGAAGAGGAACTTGCGAAAATCCCAAGATCCATGGTGATCAGACTTGGCCTGACGCTCCGCAACCACTCGCTCAGTCAGCTTGTCAAGGATTTCAGATACGTAATGCAGCCGCACACCGCCATCAACTTGCGCGAGCGCAAGCTGAACAAGTTGAAGGACTTCGTGGTGATGGCCGGACCGCTTGGAGTGTCGGAGATGTTCATTTTCAACCAGTCGGAGGAGACTGGTAGCATTTCGTTACGTTTGGGTAAAATGCCCAGAGGTCCTACGCTTCAATTCCGCATCAACACATACTCGTTGATGAAGGACTTGCACCGTCTTCTCAAGAGACCCAAGTCCGTGGGACGTGACCTGAAGGAGTTTTTGGCACCGCCGCTTCTTGTTCTCAATGGTTTCAAGACCAACGACACTCCTCACGAGAAGTTGATGGTGACTGTGTTCCAGAACATGTTCCCACCCATCCAGCCTCAGAGCACCAAGGTCAGTGGTATCCGTCGTGTTTTGATGATCAACAAGGACGCCCTGGGCGAGATCCTGTTGCGCCACTACGCCATTGACACCAAGTTGGTGGAAGAGCTGCGCAACATCAAGAAGCTCTTCAACCAGAAGAAAAAGTTGCCCAACATGAGCACCAACAAGGACATTTCCGACCTCTTGTTGGACCCGTACTCGGTCGGCGGCGTCACGTCCGACTCCGAGGTCGAGGAGGATGCCGTTGTGGAGATCAAGAACGAGGAAGAGAAGCGTGTGAAGGAGTCCGCGGCCCCAGTGGAGACCACCAGAAAAAGAGCCATCAAGTTGACCGAGTTGGGACCAAGAATCAACATGTCCTTGGTCAAGATCGAGGAGGGCTTGATCGGGTCCCTGAAGACCATTTACCACGCGCACGTGACGAAGTCTGCGAAGGAGGTTGAGCAGTTGGAGAAGAAGCACAACGAGTTGCTGAAGTTGAAGGCTGAGAGAAGGGCTGTTCAGCAGGCGAACTTGGACAAGAAGTTGGCCAAGAAGGAGGCCAAGAAGGCCAGAAGAAAGGCCAGGAAGGAGGGTGAGGGTGAGGGAGATGAGGCTGGAGATTCTGAGGCTGGAGATTCTGAGGCTGGAAGTGATTCGGAGTCTGATTCGGATGCTCCTGTGATTAACCCGGAGGATTATGAGAATGACAGTGATTTGTTCAGCGAGTAGGAGGGATGAAGAGAAGAGAAGAGAATGTATAGATGAAGAAGAATAAAGAATAAAAGAAAAGATGTAGAGAGAGTACTTTAAGATATGGCGAATTCTACAATTCAAGGATATTCATAGTTGGCAAGTCTATCCGAAACCTAAACTTATTCTCCATTACTTATCCCTCTTAGTAATATAATTTCATCTATATGTTCCCTATAACTCCTCCCTTCTCTATTACTTATGATCCTAGTAATATAATTTCATCTATATGTTCCATATTACTCCTTTCTCTATTACTTATCCCTCGTAGTAATGTAATTTCATCTATATGTTCCCTATAACTCCTCCATTATCTATTACCTCATCTCCTTTTCTCTATTCCATATTCTCTTCTCTATTCCCTTCTCTATTACTTCCTTTTCCTTGCCTTCCCCTTGACTTCTATCCACTCACCACCTTCAACATCGGACGTGATATTCACAATTTCTTGATTTTCTTGACTGGCTTGCAGTATGTTACCGTTACCTGAATTTGCTCCGTCAAGGTCTTTCTTATTGTCATTTTCATCACTAATTCCTCCTTCACTAATTCCTCCCTTATTGTAATTTCCATCACTGATTCCTTCCTTATTTTCATCATTCCTGGACCTTCCTCCATCACTAATTCCCTTATTCTCATCATTCCTGGAATCTCCTCCCTTACTATCACTCCCACGTCTTCCCACTTTCTCCTTCTCCTCCCTAGCTATCTCCACACACAACCGCTCCACCTTCTGTGCCAACCTCGCGAGATCCACCAGCAACCTGAGCGAGTCCGCAAACGCCACCTGCGACTGCTGGAGTGGAGCAGACGGAAACCTACTGAACTGAAAGATGGGGTCTTTTGCGTCACTCGTAGATAAGTGATGGTTTTTAACCTCGTTATGAACTTGGTTTTTTCTCCGTTCACTCTTGCCATCCTCTTTCTTCGTACGTTCTTTCTTATTATCCTCCCTATCATTCTTATCCTTATCCTTCTTATCATTCTTATCCTTTTCCTTCTTATCCTTATCCTCCTCCTCCTTATCCTCCTCCTCCTTATCCTCCTCCCCCTTCTTATTCCTTCTCTCCTCTGCTCTCTTTCTATCTCTCCTCTTCACCTCCTCTATTCCGCCCGCCATGACCATCTCGTTGACCAGCGCCACCGCGTTGTATGGGCGCTTGTCAAACATGTCCGCGCCATATCGTGGCAAAAACGAGCCGCTGTTGTTGAAGTTGGCGCGGCTGAGCTGTACGTAGGCATTGGCGTAGGACTCAGCGTGTTTCCCGGCGAGAGCCTGGTACTCTTCCACCAAGTCGAGCAATTGGACTGTTTTCAGGTGGAGTGACATAAAGGAAAAGATCAAAATGAAATGAAAAGTATGATAAAGAAAAATGATTTAGATATCGATGAAGAGTATTAACGATGATAAATATAAGAGTTGAATAATATTTAGATGATAAAAGAGTTCATTAATATTTAGATGAAGATATCAAAGAATTGATTGATATTTAGATGATATCAAAGAGTTGACTAATATTTAGATGATATCAAAGAGTTGACTAATATTTAGATGACAAATATAAAGCACTCAGTTCAGAAACATCAAACAATTGATTAATACTTAGATGACAAATATAAAAGCACTCAGTTCAGAAACATCAATGCATCGATTATATCAGAACTATAAAGCAGATCTTGACCGACAAGACGTATCGATATCAGAAATAACAAAAATGAAGTATTAGATGAAAGTATTAATAGCTTAACCAAATATCCAATTTAACCAATTTTCTCGAGTTATCAAATCTGCATAACTGAAAATTGATCCAATTTAATCAATTGACTCGTCAAACACCACTTTAGTCATCCTTCTATACCACTTTAGTCATCCTTAATACCACTTTACTTATCCTACCACTTTACTCATCCTTCTATACCACTTACTTCAAGTTTCACCAATTCTCACCAACACTTCAACCATACTCAACCTCCATTACATCTTTATATCTCCATCGTTATCCATATTTTCCTAACCATTTCATCTAGACCGTTTCATGTTAGCCGTTTTATCTGAACCGTTTTATCTCAACCTTTCATCTAAGCCGTTTTATCTAACCACTTCTTCTACCACTTCTTCTACCACTTCATCTACCACCTCTTCTACCACTTCACCTTTTCCTTCATCTAACAACACCTTTCCTTCATTTCACCTTTCCTTCATTTCACCTTTCCTTCATTTCACCTTTCCTTCTTCTCCCCTCACAACTTATACAACTTCTTCAACCTCGCCAACTCCTCCTTCGGAATCAAGTTCCCAAACCCAAACCGATCCTTCGACTCGATCAACCGAACCTCCTCCGGCGACCGCTCCTTCCCCCGCATCTGCTGCCCGTAGTGCCAGATCAGGTAGATCATCTCCTCCTCTCCAAGCTGTCTGGACGACGACCCCATGTACACCACCTCCGCCAAGTCGTGCAAGATGTTCGCCGTGAGGCCCCACACGTCGTAGATCTTCTCGTTGGTCACCGAGTCACGCCTGGACCCGCGGTTGCCCCACGCCGAAAGGTCCAGGTCGCTGTCCTCCTCGCTGGATAACGCCTCCACCGCACGGAGCCACTCAGCCTCGCTCTCGTTGTGCTGGGGGAACGTGTAGCTGCGCAAATTCCACGGAATACCGCCCCAGCTGACCTTGTTGTGCGACCTATCGATGCTCTCGGAATTCCTATCGATGTTCTTGGTGTTCTCGGTGTTCTTGCTCTGGATGTTATTGCCCTCGGTGTTCTCGGTACTCCTCCTCCCTCTATCCTCGATCGGGTAGAGAAAGTCATGGAGCGGACACGAGAAGATCAGCGACGATTCGCCCGGATTGAGGGCGAGTTCCATGGTGGCCGCGTCGTGGTCCAAGAACCCAATGCATGGCCTCACTGCGGAAAACGTGCGCGAGAGGTACGCGGGCATAATGTTGAGGTGCTTGATTTCAAAGCCGTACTTTCTCTGTAGCTCGGCATTGCTTCTATTCAACCCAATCTCCTCGTGCATCTCGCGGCGCGCAACCTGCCACTCGGACTCCAACCCAGTGTCGGCCTTTCCGCCGGGGAGCGACACGTGTCCTGGGAAACTGCGCAACTTGGACGACCGCTTGGTGAGCACCACCCGAAGCTCGCCGAGCGACCCCACAAAGAGGAGCACAAACACCAGCGCGCGGCGCAGGATCGGGAGCTTGTTCCAGATCGAGTGGGGTTGCGATTGGTAGTTGGCAAAGTGGTACTGTGGGAGCTTTTCAAGGAGTTCTGCTTCTGTCATGGGAAATAATAAAAGAAGAAGAATAGAAGAGAATGGAGAAGAGAATAGAGAAGAATAGAAAAGAATAGAATAGAGATTAGAATAGTTAATAGAATAGAATAGAGAAGAGAATACAATATAGGATAGAATAGAGATTAGATTATAGGATAGGATTAAATATGATTAAATATGATTAGCACTATTCACTATGTGTATGTTTGAGTGCATATAGTCGGATCCCTAAGAATGTGGGGTATTTCTAAATTTCATCTTTTATCATTTTGATCCTATATCTTGTGACTACTGATCATCCAATCATCTGACGAAACTTAATTTGCAACTTTACCCGTTTATCGTCGGTACTTGTCGTTATAATCTTTTTTCGTAACAAAAGCGTTTCACTGATTTGAAACTGTTTTTAAACTGTTTTTTAGCCTGTTTTTTTTCTCTTTGTACCCCACGTGAAATTGCTGTCATCGGGCCTAAGAATACCTCCGTCTTTGCGCTTAGCAATCAAGAGGCTTAACCAGATGCGCTTACCAACGTCAATTCCGCTGTTGCTCTCGTTCTTCACCGGTTTCTGCCTACTCCCCTCCATCTCATCCATCGTCCAGCATCTCATCAAACCCTGAATTCTATTTTAGTGATATTTTGTACGGCGGAGTCGCGAATGACGAAATCGAGAACAAGTCGAATGACGAGATTGGGAACTGCCTCAAGTCATCAACCGGTAGCAAGTCCAAATCAGGAGCCCTTGCGTATAACTACGGAGTTGATGAAATTGCAAGAAGAATAGGTAGTATGAGAAAAGGTAGTATTAGTATGAAAATAGGTGCAATTGTAGATAGCTATAATAGGTGGCTAGGTATCTATAACATTAGCTATGATACAAATACCCAGTTATACTCGTGAAACTACCAATGGCTAATTATACTCCTACCTCTCTCGTTTTGTCCTTCCCTCGTATATGGTCATGAGCGCGCAAGGAAGTCTCGGGTAAAAAAAGCTCGCAACTTTATAAAGGTGCAATTCCCAAACATCAGTTTATCAACGAGGCTAACAAGAAAATAGCGCTTCAGCCTGTGTGTGAAGCCAATTAATCTCAGCATGCTTTTGTTACCACTTCTTTTTGCACCTGCAGTGCTCGCGTGGTCTCCTACCAATGGCTATGCCCCAGGCCCCATTGACTCGCCATCGCAGAACACAGACCTCCTCAGAAACTCCCATGGGCTTTCGCAATGGGAGTCCGACTGGGTTTCCGAGAGAAACAAGGTCACGGACCAGAACCTCATCAATTTCCTCAAGCAATGTAATATGACCAACTTTGATGCCGAGGATTTCATCAACAACAAGGCAAACAAATCCATCAAAATCGGTGTGGCCTTCAGTGGAGGTGGCTACCGTGCGATGCTTGCTGGTGCGGGCCAGCTTGCGGCGCTTGATTCGCGTACCCATGGTGCTAATGAGCACGGCTTGGGAGGTCTTTTGCAGGCCTCGACCTACTTGGTGGGTCTCTCTGGAGGAAACTGGTTGGTTGGTACCATTTCCATGAACAATTTCACCTCCGTCGATGAAATTTTGAAGTACAACAAGATCTGGGACTTGGAGCATTCCATCATCAACTACGGTGGTATTAATTTGGTCAAGACTTTCAACTACTATAAAGATATCGATGACACCCTCGATGCTAAACGTGACGCAGGCTACGACGTCAGTATTACAGACATCTGGGCACGTGCGCTTTCCCACCAGTTCTTCGCCAACTTGCTGGACTATGGTGCGGGCTTGACCTGGTCCACTTTGCAGGAGATGGACCCATTTACCCAGCACCAGATGCCATTCCCAATTGTAGTTGCCAACGGTAGAACCCCGGGTTCGCTCATTGTGGACTCCAACTCCACGGTTTTCGAGTTCAATGCCTTTGAAATGGGCTCGTGGGACCCCTCCTTGCACCTGTTCTCCCAGGTGAAGTACTTGGGTACCAACTCCACCAATGGTAAGCCAAACAATGGAACTTATATCGGAGGTATGGACAACGCTGGTTTCGTCATGGGTACTTCATCGTCGTTGTTCAACCAGTTCTTGTTGCAGATTAACACCACCAACTTGCCCCTGTACATTTCCGATGTGGTCACCTCCATCTTGAGTAAAGTTTCCAAGGCCGAGAACGATATCGCAGTCTACGAACCAAACCCATTCTACGACTCGTCTACTGGATACGTATCCTCTATCGAGCAAAACAAAACGCTTTTCCTCGCCGACGGTGGTGAAGATTTGCAGAACGTTCCATTCTACCCATTGATCCAGCCAGAACGTAAGGTCGACATCATCTTTGCTTATGACAACTCCGCAGATACCGACTACAGCTGGCCTAACGGAACCTCGGCCATCGCAACCTTCCACCGTCAGTTCAGTCTCCAGGGTAACGGCACTATTTTCCCGTACGTCCCCGATGCACGCACGTTCCGTAACTTGAACTTGACCGCCAAACCAACCTTTTTTGGATGTGATGCTAGAAACTTATCCTCGTTGGTGAGCGACGTCAAGACGTACCAGAACTCGTCGCTGAACTCGTCGGATCTGATGTCCATCTACGACTCGCCACTTGTGGTCTACACTGCCAACAGACCGTTCTCGTTCTGGTCCAACACTTCGACTTTCAAGTTGTCCTACGAGCAGAAGGAGAAGGTGGGTATGATCAGAAACGGTTTCGAGACCGCCAGTCGTTTGAACAAGACTTTGGACTCAGAGTGGGCCGCGTGTGTGGGATGTGCCATCATCCGTAGAGAGCAGGAAAGACACGGTATCGAGCAGTCCGACCAGTGTAAGCAGTGTTTCCAGAAGTACTGCTGGGATGGTTCGATCGACAACAGTGAGGAGCCTGGTGTTAACTTCACCACTGAGGGTACCACCAACGGCCAGGAAGGCAAGTTGTCTGGTGCTAGTAGAATCACCGGCTGGTTTGCCACTGCTGGTTATGCTGCTCTTACGGTTGTTGTTTTTGCCATGTCTTGGTAATAGGAAGAAAATAGGGAGAAGATGAGTGATTGAGAATGTAATCAATTGAGAGGTAATTAACAAAGTGATTGAGAGGTAATTATGGGAATGTAATTATGAGATAATTGTGAAGGTTTCATGTAGTATGATCAAGAATATTAGGATACCGACTATACAAAATTATAAACATTTCATGACTGTTCATGACTTTTCATGACTTTTCATGACTTTTCATGACTTTTCATAAATCTGCGAATTTTATCTTATCTATTTTTGATGAATTTTGATGTTGCATTTTTCTCAATTTGGACCCAAAACTGTCAAAACTAAACGCATAGAAAAGTACCTTATTATAACATACCCAAACTCCTTAACCATCACCACCTCTCCTCTACCTCTCCTCTCCATCTCCTTCGACTACTCCAAAAACCCAAATGTTCCCATTTCTCCTTTTCGTTATCTTACCATGTTTCTGTTTGTGTAACAATGGCGTATATCTGTGGCTGCAACTTGAAAACTTTTACAAACACCACCCATGAAGCACACCGCAAAGATTGAAAAAGACTACGAGTTGTTTGAGCCTGTTCACCCGGCGTCAATTCCGCTTGACAACATCTCCTCCATCAAGCTCATCCGCTCCTCCCCATACCACGAAAAGCCACATTTGTTGGACTTGGATACTTTGACCCCGGAGCACAGGGCATTGCTGTTGGCTCTCCAGTCTCTTCTTCCTCGCGACAAGAGGTACGCATTCGACCCTTACAAAGATACCTTCAACATTGACGAAGTTATCCGGTTAGCTCGTGGCCATGCTGATGCACTTGGGGCCAACTTTGACGGAACATCGTTGTATGTCATCGCATTTCGGAGTATTCTTTACGACGAGGTTCAAGAGCTGGCTAAGAAGAGACAGTGGCTAGCGGACATTGACAAGGCCTCGCACCAGGAAGCAAACGAGAGTGGAGGTTTACTCAAGTACTGGTTTGGGACTCCGGATGACGAACATGCCCAGAATTTGGCCACTTGTTGGTGGACTAGTAAGCAGGACGCGGTGAAAGGTGGGGGAGGAAAGACTCATAGAGAGGGAATGCGTGCAGTCCGTCTGTGGTTCAAGCATTGGAAGGTGGAGGAATATGAGGTGGTGGTTAATAGAGACGATTATAGTTTTAGCAGAATAGTATAGGAAAATGGACGGAGTTGGAATGAAAGAAGAAGTTGGAATAAAAGGAGAAGTAAGAATGCTCGGAGAAGTTGTGAAAATCGTTTGATAAAGATGAGAATGAATTTAGGAACGATAATTTATGATTAGGTGATTTAAGGTAGGTGATGTTGTATAGTGAAGTTATGGTGAACTTAAAGCAAAATACTTAAAGTAGGCGAACATGTAACCTTGTAAAATTACAACATAACTAGGAACTCAGGACGACTCTTGTATGCTGAACTCATGAACTAGAGTTTTCTCATCCTTTCTCTCATAACCAATCCACTTTACCCTCTATACCTCCGGGTTGATATGTCACGTGAGTATGATAAGAATGACGTTTTTTACGTTTTCTATGACAACTATATTTTCTATGGCAAGTTCACTCTGATATTTTGTATGGCTACTTTACGTTTTCTGGCGATAAGATGGTCCGTTAGGCGTTCGATGCTTGGCGGTGGCATCACTCTAAACTTTAAGTGCGGAATTAAGAGCATAAAAGTCCGACTCAAAGAAGTTAAATAGGTAGTCAGTCGTTGCTGCCCTCCGACCCCTCATTTGCCCTCCATACCCTCAGTTACCGTATTCACTATTACCCTTTTTACCATCTAGTCCTTTCCCCACTTATCCACTTTACTAATCGATTTTGCACGGCTCTGCACAAAAGTCGCTCAAAATAAACCCTGCATAGAAGCCGAGACCCTGATTTCAGCCACACTGATTGCTATATAAAAGTTTCAGTTCCTAATTCATGAACACCAACATTAACAGCGTCAACGTACATCTGGAGGTTTCCCAAACAGCCGATTTGAATAGTACTTGATAAAAGACTGAATAGTGCTACATAAAAACTGGCAATAGCTGTAAGCAACCAACACATTTGCAGCTCATTCAACGATCAACTCAAATTGACTACAATTGAACTCACTCCAATTAATTTCAGTTACTATGGCCGACTCTGACAAAAGTAAAGTCTTGGTCGACTCGTCTTCAGACGTCGTATCATACTCAGACTCCGACCTCCACTACGAAATCAACGAAGCAAACAAGCCGTACCTTGTGAAATCCAAGTTGGTCTCCGACGCCATCACCGAAATGGGATGGGGGAGGTACCAATGGGGCCTTTTCTTCGTTGCCGGGTTTGGGTGGTTTGCTGATAATGCGTGGCCAGTGATCACCTCCTTGATTTTATCGAGATTGGACGAGGTTGATGGTGCTCACTACCCCCACAAACGCGCACCTTACCTCACCTTGGCCCAAAACTTGGGTCTCCTCGCCGGTGCCGCGTTCTGGTCGCTTTCGTCCGATATCATTGGCCGCCGGTGGGCGTTCAACTTGACCTTTTTGATCACCGGTATATTTGCGATAATTTCTGGAGGTATGCCCAACTTTGCGGGAGTCGCGACCTGTTGTGCGCTCTGGAGTTTTGGAGTCGGTGGTAATTTACCAGTTGACTCCGCGATCTTTTTGGAAGCGCTCCCTGCTACACACCAGTGGGTGTTGACGTGTATGTCCACATGGTGGGCACTTGGCCAAATTGTTGCTACACTTCTCTCGTGGGCCCTTATCTCGAACTTTTCCTGTGACGACACTGCCAAGGTGTGCCACAAAGCAGACAACTGGGGCTGGAGGTACTTTGTTTTCACCATGGGTGGCCTCACATTGCTCATGTTTGCAGCCAGATTTGCGTTCCAGGTCTTTGAGTCTCCAAAGTTCCATCTTGCACGTGGAAACGACGAGACTGTCATTGAAACCTTGGACAAAATCGCTCGAATCAACAGAACTACAAACCCTCTCACCTTGGAGGCCTTGCAGAAGGTCGATAAACACTTTGGTGTTGACCCTCAGACCGCAACTTCTGGCCTCAATAACGCTCTTCTTAAGGAAAAATTAAGCAAGTTCAACGTCTCCCACATTCGTGAGTGTTTTGGAACCCGCAAGACCGCCATCTCATCGTCTTTAATCATCTTCTCATGGGGGTTGATCGGTTTGGCGTTCCCATTGTATAATGCTTTCATTCCCTACTACTTGGAGACCAGAGGTAACGCGAACAAACCATTGTCTGTTCATGAGACATACAGAAATACGTTGATTGTGGCGGTGGTGGGAATCCCAGGTGTTATCCTCGCGGGCTTTCTCGTGGAACTCCGTATTGGTAGAAAGGGAACCCTCATTGCGTCCTTGATCTGTACCGGAGTATTCCTTTTTGCGCTGACCACAGCGAAGACAGCAAACGCCAACTTGGGTTGGAATTGTGCGTTCTCCTTCTTTTCCAGTATGATGTACGCCGTGCTCTATGCCTACACGCCGGAGGTGTTTGTGACCAAGATCCGTGGTACGGGTGTGGGACTTGCAGCGTCGTTCAACCGTATTTTCGGTGTTTTTGCACCCATCATTGCGATTTTCGCAGATTTGACCACCAGCGCGCCGATTTTTGTCTCGGGCGCGTTGTTCTTGTTTTCCGCGTTGTTGGTGGTGTTCTATCCGTACGAGCCACGGGGTAGGACGTCCTTGTAATCAATAAAAGTGAAGGGGAGAGTTGTAGAAGATGGAAAAGAAGCTGGATATTAAGGAAATCAATAAGAATTGGTCTAAAAGACTACGAGGAAAGACTGCTAGGAAAGTGTACAGAAAGACTGCTAGGAAAGTGTACAGCAAGACCGCTAGGAAAGAGTACGGGAAGACTACCAGAAAAGAGTGCACCAGTCTCTACTAGTAAAGATCTCAATAACAATACTTGGTTCAATAGGAGCATAAGCTCATCGAAAATACTCGTGCTTCGTATTTCAAAACGCTTCACTGAAGGTACTAGGTGATAATCATCCAACTATAAACTAATGTCATTCATTCACTCTCTATCACCCCACTACATTCTCTCTACCATACCACTACCGTTTCTCTTATCTATTTCCTCATTGGCTATCTTACCTTTTTCTATTTTTTCTATTTTTTTCTTTATCTTCCCTTTTTGGATGGCTGCAATTTGCAGCCACAGAAACAACGGGGTGCGATCTCCTGTTCCCTTATACCTGCTTAAACTGTGCTTTTGTACACTTCTATTTGTGCACTCGGATTTTCTTCATATTTGTGCATATCCCACACCCATTTTTAAAAATCACCATTACTATGAGATCTGCTGTTCGCAACCGCAACCGCAAGCTTAAGCTCCAGCGCCTTCGCGCTGAACGCTCCCTCGAGGTCGAGCAGACCATCACCAGTCTTGACGATTTGTGGAAGACTGTGATCGTGGATGCCGACTTTGACTGGTGCGTGGATGTTGACGTTGACCTCGCTGCCCAGTATGGATTACCAACTATTGAGGAGGTACTTCAGGACAAGGCAAAGAGGGGGGAGGAGAAGGAGGAGAAGAAGGTGGAGGAGAAGAAGGTGGAGGTTGAGAAGGTGGAGGTCGAGAAGGTGGAGGTTGAGAAGTCAGTTGAAGTTGTTGAGGAGATGGAGGTTGTTGAGAAGGAGATTGAAGCCGTTGAGGAGCCAGTTGCTGAGAAGGAGATTGAAGCCGTTGAGAAGCTAGTTGTTGAGAAGAAGTTTGATGTTGAGGAGTCAGCTGTTGTCGTTGAGGAGCCAGTTGACATTGAAAAGTCTGAAGTCAAGTCAGTAGACTCTTCAGCAGTTGAAGAATCAATCATTATGGTTGTTTCCGCGGAATTATCCGCAGTTGAACCTGAGGTAAGCTCAATTGAGACCACCTCAATTGAAGATTCTTCTTCTTCCGAGGAAGCTTCTTCTTATTGTAAGGAATTCCCAACTTTGACTAAATCCTTACCAACCCTTTCTATTAACACCGAGTTGGCTTGCACCAGCTCAATTGGCCGTGGTTCTCCACAATCTGGATCTCCTGTTCCGGTCCAGCGCACTCCCGAGGAGATGACCAAGTTTACTTGGGATGTGCACACTATCTACGAAGAGGAGGAGGAGGAGAAGGTTGAGGTTTGTACCGACTTGCCTCCTCTTGTTTGCTTCTCTCCAAAGAAGTTCCTTGATCCTAAGTTGGAGAAGATGGTTAAGGGAATTGATAAGGAGGTTGAATTAGTTGAAGGTGAATTAGTTGAAGGTGAATTGGTTGAGGTTGAAGAGCCTGTTGAAAAGGCCTCCCTCCCAGTTTTCAACTTGTCTTCTAAAGACCTTGAACTTCCAACTATGGAGCTTGTTTCCATGGAAAACTTGAATGAATTGGAGGACTTGAACGAGAATGAAAATTTGGACGTGGTTATGGGTAATTGTGAGGAGTTGGAGGAGTGGAGTAGCTTGGGGGAGTTGAATGGGGGATTGACTAATTTGGAGGTTTTGAATGGGGGAGTGGACAACTTGGAGGACGCAAATGGGGGAGTGAGCAACTTGGGAGTGAGCAACTTGGACGTTCAGAATGAAGAAGTCGACTACTTGAATCAATTAGAACGCTGCTTGGAAGATTTGAACCAGGATGATCCTGCTAGTTCTAGCTTGAAAGAACTTTCCAGTTCCTTGAAAGAATTCTCCAGCTCCTTGAAAGAATTCTCCAGTTCTTTGAAAGAATTCTCCAGTTCCATTAGTAAACTCTCCAGTCCCTTGAATGAAGGACTCTCCACTCCAGTCGACTTAAATGAACTACCACCAACTGGACTTCCATCTTCCTTCAACTTGAACCTACAACTCCCAACCAGTTCCTTCGACTTTACACTTCCAGAAACTTGTCAAGCTCAGGAATCCTTTGAAACTAACTTGAAACGTGCTAGATCTCCAAGTCCTCCTTACGAGTATAATCCATTCTCGTTCCAGCCCACCAAAAAGGTCCTTAAAACCAGCTCCACCTTCAGCACTCTTGAAGTCGACCTCCCGCTCTCGTCCCCGAGCAAATTGGCCACCTTCAGCATGCTCGAGAAAGGCTTTGCTATTGCTTCAGCTTCTCCGCTGGTAAGTTGTCAGAACACCGCCGAGGCACGTTTGGATGCCAATGACGAAATTTCCTCTTTTGGGGCTGCAGACCCAAAAGAGAAATTTGCAGCCATTGATAACCAAATTTTCGCCAACGCGGATTTTGAACCTCACCACTTGGAAATTGAATGCTTTGGCCAAGTTAACTCAGCTAACAGCTCAGCTCCTTTGATTGATAACGTCTTGGAGGAGGTAAATAGTGAAGACGGCGAACCCGATGCCACTTCCTTTCTTGACGACACTTCCTTGATTGACTTGTATTTGGCCGACCAAGTTGCTGAACTCGGCCCAATTGAAGTTGCCTTGGAAGAGTTCCCACTTTGCTTGCTCCAAGATGAGATGCCATCCAACGATGTCGAACTTGGAGCTGAGCTCTTCCTCGAGCCAAAGACAGTCCTCTCTCGCTTCAACGACAGAAGAGACAGAACGGATTCGAATGCTTCTGACGCTACTCTTGTTGAAGAGACAAGAAAAGAAGATACCTTGGAAGCATCTTCATTGGGAGCTACTTCAGAGATGAAGATTACTTCAGGATCAATGGAGACTTCTTCAGAATCAATGGAGATTACTTCAGAATCAATGGAGATTACCCCAGTTGATTTGGTCAATCCAGCTGACTCGTCTACCCCAGTTGATTTGATCTCCCCGGTTCAACTTACTAACTCTCAGTCATCTCCAGCCATCGACACTCCATATGGTGACTGGGGCTCCTACTCAACCTTGGTTAGTCCTCAGAAGCAAGACAGCTCCAAGTACTCCTTGGACTCTTCTCAGTTGGAAGCGATGAACTCCTCGAAGTTGGATGCATTCACCCAACCATTATCGAGCATCTTGGTACTTCCATCCTTCGCAAAGGTCGAGAAGAAGGTCCACTTCAAGAGCCCAGTCTCCGAAACCTGGCCAAAACCGGTCCCAGCGGCCGACGAACCGGACGTTGAGAAAATCAAAGCCAAGTTGACCAAGCACGAGCGCAAGCGCAAGTTGAGCCAGAAGTGGCCCGACTACCAGCGCCGCTTGATTGAGCAGCTTCCAGAGCCGGTAACGCTTTCGAAGAAGGCAGCCAAGTTGGTTTTGGAGTATGCTGCATTTGTTAGGGAGGAGTTGGGAAATAGGAAGAAGGAGAAGAGGGAGAGGAGGGAGAGGGGGAGGAAGGAGAAGAAGGAGAGGAAGAGGGAGGAGAAGTTGAAGATGGTTCAGGAATTGAGTAGCTATGAAGTGGAGGATAAGCTAGTTCAGATATTGAGTGGCTCTGGAGTGGAGAATAAGATGGTTCAGATATTGAGTGGCCCTGGAGTGGAGGATAAGCTGGTTCAGGTATTGAGTAGCTCTGAAATGGAGGTTGACGAACCTTTACTTGTGGAGCTTTCTACCAACAGGTACACGGCAATTGTGCCTGTAGCAAAGCAGGAGACGATGCAGGAGACAATGCAGGGACTGCAGGGGCAGAGGGTGCAACAGGTGCAACAGGACCTGCATTGGTTCCTGGGAGTACTGTGTCAGTTGCTTTCAACTGATACCCCGACTACCTCACCAACCTCCCCTACCTGCAGATCCCCAACCATTTTGGGATCCCCGTGCACCAAGACTCCCGAGTGCTCCGGCGAAATCACACACAACATCATAGCTGCCACGTACCCCAAAGCCCGGTACCAATTGGAAACGCGAATCGGCAAGGGCAGCGTTCTTAGCAATATGTTGATCGCGCCAAATTGGGTGCAAAAAAGTTCGTGGGGCACAAAATTCAATGGGTGCAAAAAACTTGTGCAGTGCTGTGAAGAACACGGAACCCAGCGGTTTACTAACGAGAAGCAGTTCGATTCCAACTACGTGCAACTCAAGCAAATGAAGAAACTGCGTCCACAGTCCTCAAATGCCAAGGTTCCACTCATTCCTAAATTGGAGTTCCCACACCTCACCAGCCACCTTGAAGCCTCGATCCCGCTGAACTTTGCCAAAGCCACGCCTACTCCAGAGATGCTCGCACACATTGAGGCCACGGTCAGCACCAACCACGACCAAGACATCAAGCCACCTTGTGTCTACATTGAGCGGAACCGGTACCGGAGAGATATCCGGGAGTTTATTGCTTTTGCCAAAGCAAGGAGTAGTGAAGGGGAAACGATGCCGCAATTCCAGGCCGAGCCGTTCACCTTGAGCCATCCATACAACCACCAGATTGCGATGTATGTGATGGATAACGGCAAGCCGGTTACCAGTACACGGGAGGGCCTTTGTCCATACTGTCCGGAGATTAAGTTTTTCAACATCAAGAATTCGGGATATTCGCAGCATCTTGGCCAGGTGCACGGGATCTCCACCAAGAACTACTTTACTCCGGTGCCATTGTTTCCGAACGTGTACATGCTTGACAAGTTGGAGGGGCGGTCTGGGGCTAACAGGCAGAGGGCTGCGCACAAGCACCCTAGACCGGGAGTTGTTTGCCCGTGCTGCTACCAGATAATTGAGGCTGGGTGTACTTTAGCGACCAGAAACGACCGGCCGTTGACCAAGTACTTGAACCATTATAAGGAGATGCACACGGGGACGAAGAGGGGGTTGGACAAGATGGAGTTTGTTGCGCTGGGTAGGGGATATATAGAGTAATACAGAGATATAAGAAGGAGTAGATGAACCTAAGAGTCAAGAAGAAAGTCTCTTTTCAAAGAGGGTCAAGAGCAATTCTCTTTTCAAAGAGCGTCAAGAGCAATTCTCTCAAGAAGAAGAAATTCCCCTTTCAAAGAGAGCTAACTAGAGTGGATAGGCAGAAATTCCCTTTGAAGTCGAAAGGAAAAAAAAGGAGATTTCAATCAATATGATAACGGGTAAGGATTGTATTTTATGAAATAGAATATTTCATTATTTTCTAGACTTTGAAGCATATCTAGATCAACCTTGCCGGATAGTTTTTCTCAATTAGGAAACATCTATAAACATTCATAGCTAGTTATTCTTCTTCTTCTTTCATATAATCATGTCCTCGTATCTTCATCCTCCTCTTGTCAAGTTCTCCTTATCCTATTTATTCTTATCATATCCTCTTTATTCTTATCATTCTCTTTATTCTTATCATTCTCTTTATTCTTATCAACCTCTCGTCATCTCCTTAAAGTCAGCTCTTGTATCTCCCTTTATAAACCAACACATCCGCACTTCTTCGCTACGCTCAGAAATGCTAAAATGCTCTCCCAATTAGGAAATCATTTCCTTACCCATATTTAAACCGAAAATCGCGCGGAGCAATTCCACCACTACCATGTCTTTCACCGTAGACAGCACCATTGCCCAGTTTGGGGGCAAGTTGTACAAGTTATCCCATGAATCGTCCAGCACCAGCACCAAGATGGACGTGAACGTGTTCATTCCCAACACCAGCGGCAAATTGCCGGTTCTTGTCTACCTTTCTGGATTGACCTGTACTCCGAACAACGCCACCGAAAAGTCCTTCTTCCAATACTTTGCTGCCAAGTACGGCTTTGCCATTGTGTTCCCAGACACGTCTCCACGTGGCGCCAACATTGCTGGTGAAGATGAATCCTGGGACTTTGGTACCGGAGCCGGATTCTACGTGGACGCTACCGCGGAGCCATGGTCCAAGAACTACAACATGTACTCGTATGTGCACAAGGAATTGCCTGAATTGTTGAAGAAGCAGTTCCCAGACTTGGACTTTTCCAACGTGGGTATCACCGGCCACTCAATGGGTGGGTATGGTGCGTTGTCTGGCTTCTTCAAGAATCCTGGCAAGTACAAGAGTGTTTCTGCGTTCGCACCAATTGCGAACCCCGTGGACTCGCCATGGGGCGAGAAGGCCTTTGGCAACTACTTGGGCGACAACCGCAAGGACTGGGAGGAGTATGACCCTTCCCACTTGGTGCTGCTTAACAAGTACGACTACCAGCCGGATATCTTGATTCACCAGGGTTTGGCAGACAGTTTCTACAAGAACCAATTGAAGCCTGAGAACTTCGTGGAGGCCGCAAAGAAGGGCGGATACGGCGGCAGGGTTGATTTGAGATTGGTGGAGGGCTACGATCATTCGTACTTCTTTATCAGTTCGTTTGTGGAGGAGCACGCAAAGCACCATGCGAGGTATTTGGGGAAGTTGTAGGAGGAGAATATGAAGAATATGGAGAAGAATATGGAGAAGAATATAGAAGAATATAGTGGAAGAAATGGAAGAGTATAGTAGAAGAATAAATTAGAAGAACATGATGGAAGAATATCAATATAGTGGAGATATTTAAATAATAGAAGCATATGTTATATTATTTGATAACAATGAGCATGTTCATTTTTGACTTTACTGAATTCTCTATATTACATCTATTATACCGATTTAACGTTTAAGCTCATCATTCGTTTGGAGTGATAAGCTGAACGGAGTGAGTAAAATACTACTTGGTGGAACGCTCGACGAAGTCGAGTTGTTCAACGTTATGATACGCAAAATGGAGTCGAGCTTATTTTACTCGACTTCGTCGAGTTTTTGATCAACTTGGTGATACGCTCAACTTCGTTGAGCTTATTTTCCTCGACTGCGTCGAGGTTTTGATCAACTTGGTGATGCGCTCGACGGAGTCGAGCTTATTTTCCTCGACTTCGTCGAGGTTTTGATCAACTTAGTGATACGCTCAACTTCGTTGAGCTTATTTTACTCGACTTCGTCGAGGTTATGTTCAACGTTATGATACGCTCAACTTCGTTGAGCTAATTCCTCGACTTTATTTCTGGTTCAACTCGCTCGACTTCGTCGAGCTCGTCGTGCTCGTGAACTTCCTCTCCCATGTCACATACCACCCCCTCTTCTTATCATTCTTCTCATGAATCCTTACCGCCAACCCACTCAACTTCTTTGCTGCCCCCGCCAACCTCTCCCCACACTCCTCAATCTCGTCATCCACCACCAGGTCCATCATGAGATCAGAAATAAACGTATCCACCAACTTCACAATCTCCTGCTGCAACACGTATATCTCATCCACATGCACCGCACTCGTCGCAAGCGGAAGCGACTTCTTGAACGAATTCACCAAAAGCCTAATCATCTCGATTTTTTTCACCCATTTCTGTGCAAACTCTGCAAGTGCTCCATCTTTCTCACCTTCCTCCTCCTCTTCCTCTTCCTCTTCCTCCTCGTCAAAATCATCAAAACTCACTGCCTGTGGATCCTCGGCCCACTCGGCAAACTCTTCAAACCCATCGTCGATCAACAGCACGCTCTGTGTGATCTTGGAGGTCAATAACCCAAGCTTACCCCCAGATATCAAAGCCACCATCTCGTCGCAATTAGCCCAAACCTTGCCCACGCCCACAAGACGGTCGTTCTCGGCGCCGTTCAACACGCTTTGGAGCTCGGTCACGAGACTGCGCTGCAGTTCATACAATCGTAAAAGACTGCGCTCCACCTCATCGTAGAGCAAGCGCGACACTTGGGCAGGTTGCAACTGTACTTTGGCCACGGCAAACATCAACACGAGCGTCTCCGACAACTTCTGCAACACCGAGTACGCTGCGCTGAAGTTGCCGTTGTCTTTGAACAAGTTCTCGGGGTTGAACATGATTCCGACCTTGGTGGTGTGGGCCTTCACTAGCTTGGCGCATTTGTCCAATTCTTTGAGCGGATCGGCCACGGTGCTGGCCTGGGCCTCGCTGGACGTGCCGGACTTGGTCCAGAAGTCGAGGGCCTCTTTGAAGGAGTCGAGGAGGGCGGCAAGTTCTTCTTTAGAGGACATGTAAATGAAGAGTAAAAAAAGATAAAATGTAAAGATATATGCAAAAAGTAAAGATATAAGTGCAAAATGTATATATAAGAAAGGTGCAAAATAAGAAAAGTACAATATATGGTATTCTATATAGATAGTGATCGAAAGTATGATTGATATAGAAACAATTGATTTAAATAAAGACTTACAAATCAAGATGAGCTATCTGATTATAGTCGTAATAAATACTATTTTTGACTATTTATGTCTTCATCATCATAACCATTTTAGTAGAGCACAATCTCTTATATCTCCCAACATGCTTGATTCTCTCGTGTCTTTCAAAAACTCTGATTCTTGTGTCTTTCAAAAACACTCATTCTTGTGTCCTTCAAAAACTCTGATTCTTGTGTCTTTGTCTCACCACTCTTTTTATATTTATCCCTTCTCTAAATACTCTCATTCTCATACTCTTTTCTTATTTTCTCTCTCATTCTCTTTATACCTTTCTCTCTCACCAATCATCATCCTCATCGTCGCTCTGCGCAACCTTCTCCTTTCTCTTGTTCAACGCCATCGACAACGCATCCGCCAACGTAGCAGGCTGACCAGTCAGACCCGCAGGAGCCAGTGCGGCAGGCGCAGGCTCGCCGCGCATCTCCAGGAGAATCGCATTGGGCTTCTCGAGCTGCGACTTGTCCGTCTTCTTCAACGCTCCAATACCAGCACCACGGATGGACGCAAGTAAGGCATCTCGTCCAACATCGCCTGTGGCCTCAGAGGATCCACCCATGGCTGGGAGTGGCGGTGGAGGAGGGGCACTGGATTGTCCCATTGGTGGAAGTGGCGGTGGAGGAGGGGCACTGGATTGTCCCATTGGTGGAAGTGGTGGTGGAGGAGGGGCGTTGGATTGTCCCATTGGTGGGAGTGGTGGAGGTGGAGGGGCGGAGGACTGTCCAGTTGGAAGTGCACTGGTTTGTCCCATTGGTGGGAGTGGTGGCGGAGGTGGAGGGTTGGATTGACCAGTTACACTGGTTTGTCCCATTGGTGGGAGTGGTGGCGGTGGAGGGGCCTGAGACCCACTCTGTGCTGGAAGTGGCGGTGGAAGTGGTGGTGCGTTTGTAGATTGAGCTCCCGATGGGTGAATTGGTGGTGGTGGAGGTGCTTGTGAAAACGTCGGACGTGCTTGTTGTGGAAGTGGTGGAGGAGCCTGCTGAGCAGGTGGTTGGTATGTCTGTTGTGGTGGTGGTTGGTATGTTGGCTGTGGTTGTTGCTGTGGTGGTTGATATGTCTGCTGTGGTTGTATCTGCTGTATCGGCTGACCAGTCCTTTGTGCCCTTGCAGGCGGCGGTGGTGGAACTCCTCTTGCTCTTGGTGGCGGAGGAGGTGGTGCCCCGCTATTTCTTGGTGGTGGTGCTGGAGGCCCTGGTCTCCCTCCAGCTCTTGGTGGAGGTGGAGGTCCAGGTCTTGCCCCATTGAAAGCGGGAGGAGCGTTGTGAACTGGCGGGGCATTGAAAGCAGGAGGAGCATTGTGAACTGGCGGAGCATTTTGAACTGGTGCACTGTTAACCTGACTTCCAAATGTTGGAGAGACCGGCGACTGCTGTGGCAACCCAGGCAACGGTCTGTCATTCAAACTGGAGTTCCTCACTGGCGGTGCTACTGCGGTCATTGGCGGAACCCTGAACCTCTGCGTTGGAGGAGGCGGGGACACGGAGTCCTGTGGTGACTGTGGTGCTGGGGAGCCCTCACTCGAATACGGAGCAGGTGACGGCGACGATTGTGGAGCCGAATTTTGGGGAGCAGGTGAATACTGAGGCGATGCTGATGCTGCTGGTGGCGGTGGAGGAGGAGGAGCCTTTTTATGTTTTGCAGGAACTTCCTGGACTTCTTCCTTCTTGTTCAACTTGCGCGGGATCGGAGGCTCCAACCCAACCAACGGTCCGCCCTGCTGTGCAATGTAACTCTTGATGAACTCACGATTGTCTGCAATCATGTCCTCGGTGATACCTGCGTTTTCCAACTCTGCGTAAAGCGATCTCCATTCTGGAGGCGGAACATCGTCGTAGTACAACACGCCCTTGGTACGACGGGACCGCTGGCCGGTATTCACGTCCACGAACTCTCCACGGGGTCCTGGGGCAGCCAGTTTATCTGCCACCCTGCTCTTGAGGGCAATTGCGTTCTTGTTGTTGACGGTTTGCTTCAGACCGTGTTTCTCGCGGGTCGTCACCTTCTTGTAGAAATGAGTGGCGTCACTGGTATCTTCAAACAAGAGGCCGTAAATACAGTCCTCCAACTCGAATGTGTGGAAGAACTTGCGGTCCTGGTTGTACTCGAACTTGACGTAGAGCTCTTGGTCCCACAACACTCCGCGGGAGCCGGAAATGTCCACCAACTTGAGGAAGAAGGTGTGGCCAACGAGATCGTCCACCAATGCTACGGCTCCGCAAAGCCCAGTGTATTGCCATTGAGTGGGGTCGGGGTACGCGATGTAGAGACGTGCCACCGTGGCGTCGATGATCTTGTTGTTGGCCTTGGGCACGGCACGTTTGATCTTCTCTTTGTCGGGGGTGGTGAGTATTGCCATGGTGGGAAAATTAAAACTAGCGGATTGAATTTGCGCATTTCTGAGCGAAGCGAATCTACGCATTTCTGAGCGAAGCGAATCTACGCATTTCTGAGCGAAGCGAAGAAGTGCGATTCAATCGAAGAGGTTTGCAAGAAATGAGTTAATTGAAGAGGTTTGCAAGAAATGAGTGAAGAGGTTTGCAAGAAATGAGTGAAGAGGTTTGTAAGAAATGAGTGAAGAGGTTTGCAAGAAATGAGTGAAGAGGTTTAAGAGTTAATTGGAGAGAGGCATAGGTTAGGATGAATGAAAATGGATTTCATTTTGAATACGATACTTCTGGTATTCTAGAACTTGGGTGAATATAAGTTGAAGTGGTTTATCTGTTTTAAATGTGCTGATTTGTTTAGGATGTGCTTGTGTTTTAAATGTGCACTAGTTTAAAATGTGTTTGATCTAAAGTGTACTTTAAAATGTGCTTACAGAATGTGCTTGATCTAAAGTGTGCTTTAAAATGTGCTTACATTTAAAATGTACTTGATCTAAATAGCACTTTATAATTTGCTAGTTCAAATATGCTTACTAGTTTACATTATGCTTGATTTTGTTTCAGGCGCCTCTAGTCTGACCGTTCCTATACATGTAAACTCATTACAGTAAATTTGTCCATTCAAATCCTCTTTTTCTTTTATTAATTTTCTCATCTCATCATGTCCGGTCGCCAGGGAGGTAAAGCAAAGCCATTGAAGGCTCCAAAGAAAAAGCAAGCTGATTACGACGACGAGGACGTCGCGTTCAAGGCCAAGCAGAAGGCCGATGCTGCTGCCAAGAAGGCCATGGCTGAGCAGGCCAAGAAGGGTGGTCCATTGGTTGGCGGTGGTATCAAGAAGAGTGGAAAGAAGTAGTCAACCAATAGTCAACCCCCAATAGTCAACCGTTAGGTTGACTATTGGGAACTTACTAGCCGATCATCAATCTCAGTTAACTATTGAGTGAATATGTACTAGCAATACCACAATAGTTGTTCAATAAAGTCGTTAGACAAACGTGTAGATAAAGTAGAAGGCTACCATGAATGAGATAATCAGGAGGTGATAAATAGGGAGGTTGATAGTAGGTTGATTAGATGGTTGATTAGATAGTAGGTGATTAATATTAAGTGACAGTTGATTAGGTCAATAGATTGACAGTGACTGGAAATACCAAATATATCATACAGTTCAAGCGTACAGTAGATTATCAGTGCTGAAATCCTACCAAATGAACACTGATCATACTATTCATAATGTTATTATATACCTAATCCCCATTTACACACCCATACTATTCATAATGTTATTATACCTAATCCTCATTTACACACCCATACTATTCATAATGTTATTATACCTAATCCTCATTTACACACCCGTACTATTCATAATGTTATTATATACCTAATCCCCATTTACACACCCATACTATTCATAATGTTATTATACCTAATCCTCATTTACACACCCATACTATTCATAATGTTATTAATATATACCTCATAAAACTAATCCTCAATTACACATAACCTCTACTCTTCTCAACTACACCTTTTCTCTCCTCCTCTTTTCTCTCCTAAAACAACCCATCAACATTAATTCCATTCTTCCCCAAATAATCAATGCCCTCTTGCACCAACTTCTCCAACGGGTTCCCCTCGGGCTTCTTCTCCCCCTTCATGTTCTTCTTCATATACTCCATATACTTCGTCGCATCAAACTTCCCGTCCTTTGCGCCCTTCTTTGCCTCGCTCTTCACCTTCTTCGCCTTCTTCGCCTTCTGGGTCGCCTTCGCAGTCGTCGTGGTCAGCGTCTCCGTCACTCCAAGGAACAGACTGTACAAGTCGTAGAAGTTCTCAATCTCCTTCTCGGCCTGGCTGAAGTCCCAGGAGCTCGGGTCATTGAGCCCCCACAGCGCGTAGTCGTCGCCGGGTGGCGTGCCGGTACCCCACAGCGAGAACCCGCTCCAAGCAAGACGTAAAAATGGCAAGTCGCTGTTGAAAAAACGGTCGTAGCCTCGTAACAGAACAGCCCCGATGAAGAGGACTATGGTCATGGCGAAGAACACCTTGATCATCCACCAAACTGTGCGGATCCACCACCGAAACACGGCGCGCGTGAACCGGTACGACGAGTACACGAGAAGTATCACGAGAATCGACGACGCGACTTGTGGATACGTGTCGTAGACATAGAGCGCGGCCGATACCGCGTATCGTGATACAAACGCAAGCGTTGTCACCACAAATGACAACACATAAGCGATGATAGTAACAAGTGACATGTAAAGAAAAGAAAATAAATTGTGAGAGAATAAATAAAGAGGAGTAGGAATGGATAGGTTAAGTTAGAGTAGGGGTATAGGTTAACAGATGTGAGTAATGGAGATTGCAGGAGATTTGAGTAATGGAGATTGACTTTCATAATAGACTTCATAATTGATCATCTAAGACTTCAGATCATCGTAGACTTCAGATCATCGTAGGCTTCTAATTGATGTAGATCTTAGACTTCATGATTGATGTAGATCTTAGACTTCATAATTGATGTAGATCTTAGACTTCATATTGATTATGGTAGTCTTCATATTGATCATGGTAGTCTTTAAACACTCACCTTTACTGGCAATCTTCATATTTTCCATTCTCTTAATCTATTATCCATTCTCTTAATCTTTTTTTAAGTCTTTCTCTTAATCTATTCTATTTCCACTCTCTTAATCTATTATTTTTCTCTTAATCTTTTTCACTTCATTCCTTACTATTTTCTTTCCGCTTGTTACCCGGACAAAGCTTCCTATATAAACCAAGCTCTTCGCATTTTTTTGTTCGCCAGAAAGTTGACTACCTCCGGCTGTGAAATTGGCAGAGTACTTGTGCCATGCAGCGTGCGAGTGGTCCCTGTCGCTTGCGAAGACCTCTGTTCCCGTGCTTTGCCTATTTAGTTAGGGAGGTGCGTTTATGGGAGCGGTGGTTGGGGACTGTGAGCGTGCTGTGTGGATGTGTGTATACTGTTTACAAACCCTCGGACAGATAAATGATGGTTAAAAAGAATGTGTGAGAGGAAATACCTCCATGCGTCCCGTTATGCCACAACAGATGTAGAGTAGAGAAGGGGAGATAAGAAGAGAAAGAAGAGAAGATGAGAGAAGATGGATGAAGAGGAGATATATAAAGAAGAGGGGATGATAAAGAAGAGGAGATGATAAACAAAGAAGAGAAGATGGATGAAGACGATTAGAAGATGTCAGAAGATGAAGATCAGATGTTCAAAAAATCATTATCTTGACGTTGATAAAATTGATCATAACCTTGATGTTAAAATCTTGACATTGATCATAAACTTGACATTGATCATAACCTTGATATTGATATCATGATCAGAATGTAGTTGTCAGATCATTGATACGGAATCCGACTATCACATTAATCTCACATTTATCATTTCTAAGGTCTTGTGCAATTCAGCCGCAGTTCGCTAAAGAATGACTTAACCTCCCCACTAAATATTTTAAACCTCTATCACTCAAATCCCTCAACTCCCTCAACTCCCTCAATTCCCTCAATCCACTCATATCCACACAGTTCCACACAAATCCACACTGCACCACTGAAAATCTCCATCTACCAAGATTTCATTTTCCTCCCGTATTTTATTTATTCTAACCACTTTTTCCCAGCAACAATGTCATCCAAGCTCTTCCAATGGCGCAAACCGCCCCAGCAACTCGCGGTTGTGGATGAGCTCAGACAGGCCTACAATGACTGCTGCGATCTTTCCATCAAGAACCTTTCGCTAGAAGAAAATGGCAGCTACGAAGACGCTCTCAAAGGCTGGAAACTGTTGCATACGTCACTCCTCTATAAAATCGATCTCTTCGAAAGGGAGGTCTACAAACTCTCCAATGAGGAACTTGGCATACTACACGACCTCAAGAGTATCCGAGATGAGAACGTCAAGCATCTAGCAAGAGTCCAGACCTTGATTGACGAACAGAATCGCCGGCGGTTGGCGGAAAAGCATTTGGCAACACTCAGGGCGGCGAAACAAGCACAATCCAAAACCCCCCAAATTTCAGTATCCACGTCAAAACTGCAACAGGCATCGGCTCCCGCGCCACCGTCGCGTGGAGGTTCACTGATGTCAGTGCCGTCGCTAAGAAACTCTCGGCCAATGGGCCAGAATAGAGCCGGAAGTAGCAACTCACAGGGCATGCGCAAATCTCTCAGACCAACCCCAAACGGTCTCTCCAAATCCAACAAGGCGGCCCTGGCGGCCGCAGCGAACGTGTCGTGGCAAATGCCCAAGCCCAAGAACCCGTTCGAGGACTTTGACCAAGACACCTGTGTGATGGGAGAGGACGGAAGGCGGAACGCTGGTAATGGGAGAAACAGCAGGACAAATAGCAACTTGGGAGAAGAGCGCAATAATAGCGACCTTGGGAGGGGCAATAATAGTGACTTGGGCAGAAGCTCCATATCGTCGGGTCCGGATCTAATTGACCTCGACGACGACGACATTTTGGTGGATTACTTCGCGGCGGAACTGCCCACCGTGGAAAGTATCCCGGCATTTGAGAAGCTCCTGGTAAAGGACCGCAACGCTAGCACAGGGCACCTTGTTCCGGCAAGGGTGAAGCCAAAGTTGGAGGCTGCAACGAAGAGCTCGCTGGAGGTCTCCAAGACAGAAGTGAAGAAACCTTACGTTTACAACAAACCAAAACCATTGAACATCACGGTCAAGAAGCCCGTGGTTAAACAGAACATTTCATACAACTACGTGAAGCCAGGTGTGAAGAAGGCTGCAGCAAAGCCTGCAGCAAAACCAGTGAAGAGCGCTCCAAGGAAAACTGAGGTGAAGAAGACAATAAACGGCAAGGCAAGTGAAAAGGTGAATGCATCGGGAACTAATGGATCTGGAAATACATCTGGAAACAATGGACCAACTAATGGACCAACTAATGGCCCAACTAATGGACCTACTAATGGACCTACCGCAACTAATGAATCTAGTGCTGAGCCTGACTCGGACTCTGCTGATCCTAACGACGCCATTATAGACTCTATCCGTGGTATTGACCGCACGGCTGCCCAGCAGATCTTGAACGATATTGTGGTGAACGGTGACGAGGTTTACTGGGAGGATATCGTTGGTCTTGAAAGTGCAAAGGGCTCGTTGAAAGAGGCTGTGGTGTATCCATTCCTCCGCCCGGATCTCTTCAGGGGTCTCCGTGAACCGACTCGTGGTATGCTTCTTTTCGGCCCCCCTGGTACTGGAAAGACGATGTTGGCGCGTGCTGTGGCGACGGAGTCGAAGTCGACCTTCTTCTCCATCAGTGCGTCGTCATTGACGTCGAAGTACCTTGGAGAGTCCGAGAAGCTTGTCAAGGCGCTTTTCTTGCTTGCGAAGCGGTTGGCACCATCGATTGTGTTCATCGACGAGATTGACTCGATGCTCTCGTCACGTAGCGAGGGCGAAAACGAAAGTTCACGGAGAATCAAGAACGAGTTCTTGGTGCAGTGGTCCGAGCTTTCGAGTGCTGCTGCTGGGCGTGATCTGGGAGAGGATGTGCTGCGTGTGCTCATTTTGGGGGCAACCAACTTGCCATGGAGTATCGATGAGGCCGCCAGGCGGCGTTTCGTGCGCCGGCAGTACATTCCGCTTCCAGAGGACGAGACACGTAAGTCGCAGATTGAGAAGTTGCTCAAGTATCAGAAGAACACACTTTCCAACGAGGACTTTGAGGAGTTGATCCGGCTCACAGAGGGATTCAGTGGCTCGGATTTGACTGCGCTTGCCAAGGACTCGGCGATGGGGCCGCTCCGTGCGTTGGGTGACGATTTGTTGCTGACGCCAACAGAGGACATTCGCGCGGTAAATTTAGACGATTTCAAGAACAGTTTGAACTACATCCGGCCCAGTGTTTCGAGCGAGGGGCTTGAGAAGTATGAGGAGTGGGCGCGGAAGTTTGGATCGTCGGGGGCATAAGAGGATGGTGAAGACTGGATGTGGAATAAACTGGATGAGGTTGAGGAATGGAATTGAGTAATAGAATCAGTCGATAAGAGGCAAGAGTACAACATTTTGCTGACAACTACAGGGTTGTGGTTGACAACTACAAGTTGCGTTTGACTGACAACTACAAGACTTGCGAGTGGTTGATGTAGTAGCATGTGAATGAATGATGGAGCATGTGAAGCGGTATATGGGGTGATTTTGCGTCAAGGACCAGGTTGAGGGAGAAAACGCGCACTGCTTATCCAGGATGTGATGGCGATGATTTCATAAAGATGAGACTGATGACGTGATGAAAGATGACGTGACGATTGATGGTTCGTTTAAATGAAGTGACGATTGAAGTAGACGAATGATGACGTGGTGAAGATGACGTTATGAAAAAGGACATTAAAAAGTGTATTTTGATTGAATCAAAAAGGAGTGAAACACGTTGGCATAAAAGGGGTCACGATCAATTGACATAAATGGGGTCGCGGTCAATTGACATAAATGGGCAATTGACATAAATGAGGTGAAATATAAACAATGCGGCCAGGAGCGATCAGAAATGAAACATGACGATCCCATTGAGAGAATCTTGAGAATTGTTGAACACTGGCATAATTGTTGAGGTACACTTCTCGTCACTGGATCTACAACATGGAACATCGTCTGAATTCCTAGTTTACAGGTACAGAAACACGATGTAAATTCCAGTTGACATGTTCATTCCACAAATGTTTAACGACTACAGTAACTGTACTACAGAAACTCAAAACAGCATCTCCGCAGTAACTACAGAAAAACAGTATCTCCGCAGTATTTTCAGAAACTCAACTACAGAAACTCACTACAGAAACTCAAAACAGCATCTCCGCAGTATTTACAGAAACTCAACTACAGAAACTCACTACAGAAACTCCGCTACGGAAACATCCACAATGGCATTGCCGCACGTTGCATTCACGAGCGTTTTTTACCAACATTGCATTTCCGCATTTGAGGGCTTGAGGCGTTTAAGCATTTCCGCAGGGTTTGAAGGATTAATGTAATTGAATGACAAGATCTGGTGATGATATTGAATTAAGGATATTGGTATTGTGAATTGATTTCAATTGTTTGCATGATTTTTTGAATTACAGAACTTTTTCAATTGTGGTTGATTTGCATCATTGATTGTCAGCATTATCCATTGCACTATGTTGGATACTGAATATCCGGCCTCCTCGTTTAGATCGTCTGAAATTTCTTTTCAACACCACGCCTCTTACTGCAGCATCTTGGAAAGCGAGGCTGTGGCCAGCATCATAACAAGGCGTCAGGGTTAGGCATAGAATAAAGGAATAGAAGAATAGGAATAGGGATGTAGTATAGGAGTTTGGAAGGTCTGGAGACTGTGGGGGGATACTGGAGAGACTACTAAATTGACTCCTAGTGCTGGAGAGGGACCACTAGAAAGTATGGGGAATATCTAGTGAAATGGCACCAAAATCAATCTTAACGGCAACGCTACTCTTTGTGGAATCAAGCAATCGGTTCGCTGCAGTTGTGGACCGCACGATGCAATTGAAGATGGTGAATCTGCGAGGATTCGAAACGGCGGAGAAGCAAGTAAGTTGAAGAGTAGTCATGAAGAAGTGCGGCTTAAAAGTGTTGGGAGGATTTGTTGTAAGGAAGATTAAGAAAGTACTTACCACGATAAAAACTCAATCTCACAACTTCAAATCTTGATTAAATTCTGAATCATCCCAAATCCCAATCTTCAATTCCAATCCCAAATCTCAATCTTCAATAAATCTCAATCTTCATTCCCAATCCCAATCCCAATCCCAATCCCAATCCCAATCCTTCCTGATACCGTTTCTTTTACATTTAGTCTGGCTAGTTGACTAGTCCGACTATTCCGCTGGCGACAGCACCTCACTACGATGTCACATGCTGTCACTGTTGTCTGTTGCGGTGTTTCTGCCACCGGCCCTGCTGTTTACGCAGCGCAAACGTGAGCAACGACACGGACCGAGTTTAGGTGAATTTGGTTGTAGTATTTCTGCACGAGTTCGGTCCTGTTCGGAGTTAGTATAACCCTTTGCATAGAGAAGACGACCGAATAAGGAGTGAAGGAGTGGTGAGGAACGTGGTGTGAAGAGGTGGTGAGGTGAAGAGGTGGTGAGGTGAAGAGGTGATGAAGTTGATGGTAACGTAAATTACAAATTCGAAAATCACTATAATAAATCCCAATATGCCATAACTCCCATAAACCCCAAATTACCATAATTCCCATAAACCCCAAATTACCATAAATCTCATGAATCTCAAAATACCATAATCAATTACCGTAAATCCCAAATTCCTTTCCCATAGATTCCAAATTCCAGTCCCATAGTTTCCTGTTCTCCTATACTCCTATACCATCGTCGTCAATTCAGAACTCCGTTGAGCCTGTGCAGAAGAGTTGTTGTGCAGAACTCGCGCTGTCGAGAGTTCAACAGCTTTTTAGTGATGGCGTGATGCGGCATTCGTCAAGGCAAATCGTTAAAGGGTGTATAAAGGTATAGATAGTGGTTTAGGATAGAGGAGGAGGTATGAGGTGTAGAGGTATAGAGGTATAGATGAGGCATAGACGTAATGGTATAGATGGAAGTATGGAGAGTTTGAATAAAACACCACCAGTATTAGGATCATTTTGGTCCGTATGGAAGTATGCATCTTGATAAAATTACTTAATACTTCACTAAAAATTCTGTATGCACAAAGAATATCGTATAAGTAGATCACTAGAAATGACAATATTCGGATTGGTAAATCCATTCTTGTTTGTAAATCCACTACTTGTTTGTATGTTTTATCCACGTATGTTTTATTGTCTCTTGTTTTACCGTCTTTACTGTTTTATCTTTACGTTTCTTGTCCTCTATCGTCCTTGTTTCCCCTCTTCAATGGCGTGCCACTGGTACAGAAGTCGCTTCGATTCGTTTCACCTGCAACATCGAGGTCGAGGCAGTTTCACCGCCCGTTGCTGTGACGGAAATTTTGTCTTTTGGGTTTCAGCTTATGCAGGCTGCGGTGCAGGCAATTTATCTTGTGTCGCTATCTGAAACAATCTCGCCTGCACACAAAGTTTGCAACCCCATATTTTCTGGCTAAAGTGTTCTGGGTATTGTTGATTCAGATGAGGATCTGTGTCGCTGGAACAGCTTATCGTTCTGCATGGTCATGTCTATTGACGCATGCGGTGAAGCGAGAACGAGGGGAGTTTGGTAGGTAGCCAACTTTGAAGGCTGATTGTTGAAGGTTATTAATAGGTTGTGGGTGGTTGTTAATGGGTTGTGGATGATTATTAATGGGTTGTTAGTGGATGTTAATTAAAGAACTATTGACAATTTCTGATTTGGACACTATTTACATAGTTCAATTAACCCGATTCACTAGATTATATAATCCAGGTTTTACATGATAATTTTTACGTCCATATTTTTTCCATCAAGTTGACGATATTTTTTTAGGTCTGTGTCAGATGGACTGTCTCGCCAAGGAGCACAGAATGAGCACCCCGGACAACAGCGGTCTGTGACTAGGGCCAGCCAGGGCGCTCGTCAAGGAAAAAAAGAAAAAAGCGCAAAAGGGTAGCGAATACGAGGTTCCTACATGCAACCAAATGCTCACAACGGTTGTCTGTGTCAGAAGTGAATCTGAGATCTGAGAACAGCTGATTATTACTGCAAAAGAAACAACCCGCAGAGCTGACAATAAGCCGAAAAAGAAACTGGGCGTTCGACATTTCCCAGCTACGAAGCTTCAGGTCTGCATTTTGATACATACTTCGCGGCTTGCATGTGGATCTTAATTTCTGTCCTCTGGTCATGAATAATATCGTCCTGAGCAATATATATAGACGCCTTTCCGCAGAAGTTGGTTAGTTCAACCATTGACGAGTGATACCATAGATAACTCACTACTGATTATATCATATCTACTGATTACATCTTACATACAGTGATAGATATCTACTGATCTAATTGATCTGATTACAACTCCATTCTTTGATCCCACCAACATCCTCACTGGATCATCTCCATACCATGATAGCATATATGAGCTCCAACAACCCACACAACAAGCATCCGGTGCCTCCAATTGCAACCACACCGTTGCCTCCAGTTCACCAAAATGTCCAGGGCCCACGCACTGACGGATCGAGCTCCCCCACATACTACTTCAACAGCCCGCAACCACACCACCAGCCATACTACTACTACCCTTCGCGACTCGCCCCGCAATCGTACTACTACACACAGCCCGGCGCCATGGTCAATGGCATGCCATACGTCCAGGGCATAGCCATCACAAGCTCGGTAGTTCCCGACATGAGGCGCAAGTCCAAGCAGTCCACTACATGGACACCCAAGGAAGACAAGCTTCTCCGCGAATTGAAGGAAGTACAGAAGCTCGGCTGGCGTGAGATCTCCACGTTCTTTGACGACCGCACTCCAAACGCCTGTCAGTTTAGGTGGAGGAGAATTATCAGTGGGACACTGACCACAGTCACCACTGCTCATGGCAGAAAACGTCACCATTCGATCAACTTTTTGTTGAACTAGGAGTGAGAGGGAGACGGGATAGATAGGATGGTACAAGGGAAAGTACCAGGAAGAAAGCGTCAAGCTGGGTATGTCAAAGGAATCTACTAAGTTATTCATCATTACTTATCTTTTACATTAACTACTCGGCAAACTTTGGCGCGCAGCATAAGCAAGCAAGGCTTGCAACCCACTGGAAGGATTCTCAGTGATTACATGGTTACGCATCAACTTTCACGAAAGTTGCGGATATAGGCAATAAAGGAAACTGTATTTCTAGAAGTTCTAGACCGTAGCCCCATGGGACATGATTTTGTGAGGCGCCGTCCTGAAGATCATATGTGGCACAAAACAGGCAACCATAATCAGACACAAATTAGAAACCATCACGCAGTTGGAATCTGCCAGGCATTGGAAACTGCCAGGCATTGAAAACACCGAGCACCCTTCCAGGCCCTTGATCGTTCTCCACGATCGGTTGCGAAAATGGGACAAAAGGGTAAACAAAGGAACGGCAATGAACAATGAAATCAGAAGAGAACAATACTCAACGGAAGTAGAGATAAAGAGTTCCAATAATAACCCATGAAGATGTTCATAAACAGAAACATAATCATAATCACTTTGGATAATCGTAAACATAATCAAAATCAACATGATAATCACTTTGGATATTCATAAACATGACGAATAAACTTCGAATGAGTTCATGGCAGATATTAATACCTCATAAAGCCTCAAAACCACTTGATGAAAACTTCAAAACCTTCATCAAAAAGTTCCTCCCTAAAACATCCAATCATCCCTAAAATATCAAATCATCCCTAAAACATTACCTCCTCATGCTTGGCATTCTCCGTTGGGTGTCAGGGTCTGCCTCGGAAATGCTTGTATGAAAGATGGGGTGCGTGATGACTGCGATGACTATTCTTGCTAAACCGTGGCGGCTAAATAATATGCTTTTGCGTAAATCCTTGGAATGTAGGTTTTGATTTAGCAGCAGCCGAGCTCGAAAGGCGTTTTTGCGTCAAACAGAGAACAAAGCGGTCTTTTTTTGCGATGCATGCCCCGATGGTATTTGGGATCCGCTGCGGCAACTCGACACGCTGACAGGGTGTTGCCTATTCAGACAAATGACAAAAAGTGTAACGACAAAAGAGGAAATCTTCGAAGCCATTTGTAGCAGAGACAATAATAGCAAGTAATGTCAGCAAGGATGGATGGGTATAAGAGACAAGAATAGAACTGACCTTGTAACATACCCAGCTGGGTAAGACGTATCAGCGGAAGTGCCAAATATAGTATCAAAGAAAACAACCAAAACCAGATCGACTATAGTCTATTACCCGAAATCAAATACTATTTTTTCCTAATAAATCCACAACTCAATACTTTGGTGAGTAAATTACTCATCCATTACTCATGTAGGTTATTCGATCCACTATTCAGTCCACTCAATCCACTCAAGTCAATTCAATCCAATCTCAATTAACAATCCAATCTAATCCAATCCAATCTCAATCCAATCCAATCCTATGTTTCCTTTTTGTCTGCATCCATTTTAATTTTCACACGACTCACGTGCCTATGGTTGCAAATTCAACAGGAGGTCTGGGCCCGAGGAAGAATATAGTTTTGGAGCTATGTTCGATGCTCCGTTGATATGGCGATGAAGGGATAAGGGATTGATCTGGTGATTCTGAAAATGGATAGTATGATCAGGCGCGCTTCGGAGATATCGTGTCAGGACTGTCAGGGATATGTTGTACAGACGACTGGGTGCAAATGAAGTTTCCCGAACGAGAAGTGTATTTTTGGAAGGTGAATGAAGGTGGAGGGTGAAGATGAAGGTGGATGAGGGTGAAGGAGGAAGGTGGATGAGGGTGAGGTTATATGACGATGTAGAATTAAGAAGTGAAGTATGAAAGTGAAGAATATGTTGAATTGAATAAAATAGACAAAAATGAGTTTTGGCAATAAACTGAATTTGAATGCCATTAAATGAAAACTGAATTAGAATACCTTTAAATGAAAACCGAATTTGAATACCTTTACAAGAACTGAAGTACCTTTTGACAAGAAATGTACGAGGTAAAGTCTTCATTACAAACATTCAAATAATATCAGAATAATTAAGAATTTGAAAATTTTTGAGTAAATTGAACAGAAATTTATACAATTAAGCTTCAAACTCCATAATCACTAAAAAGGTTGACCAGATACTTATTCTTCATAATTGATTCTTGTTCATTTTTCTACACTTCTTTCATTCACTTCTCTATCCAAATAACAATTCACTCTCTATTAATCCCCTCTAAACTCCTCGATCTTCCTCTTCTTTTAACCTTTTCCATTCCAGTCCATTCCCTCCTCACCATTCCTCACAATTCTCTTACCATTCCTCATCATTCAGCCTGCAAGGTCCAACCCAACTTTCCACATTCTAGAACACCTTATCGGAATGGGCAACGTCACGCCCCATAATTAAGGTTTGTCCCATTCGCAAGATTTGTCTTATTTCACGTTAGTTTATGCAGACGGAGTCTAAGATGAGACTGTATCGCGCCTAATACAAAATCAGACATAGCTCTTGCGATGTTGCAGTCGCGTATACATGGGTTTCAAGGCGCATCTATCTGAACCCTGGCCAACTTAATTGATGGGGCGATCTTTTGCAAGAATTGACTTGGGGCGATCGGCTGCCTGGTCTAGGTCCGTAAAAGCAAGCGAAGGGGAATGTGCGAAAAATATTGG
This sequence comes from Kodamaea leandrae, assembly GCA_030564445.1. Taxonomy (NCBI): domain Eukaryota; kingdom Fungi; phylum Ascomycota; class Pichiomycetes; order Serinales; family Debaryomycetaceae; genus Kodamaea; species Kodamaea leandrae. The sequence continues at coordinate 85,742 of JAJLUV010000021.1, read as the reverse complement.
CTCAATTCATAACCGTTGTCAGGTCTTCATGAATCATGGAACTGTCATTAGAGTACAAAGAATATCAAGAATGAATAATTTACAATATATGATCAATTGCCATGATAATAATATCACCGATATTACCATTATAGTATCACCGATTTTACCACTACAATATCACCGATTTTACCACCGACATTACCATTGCCAACCACTGTTACCATTACCTCACCACCAATCCCCTCTACCTTATCGTTTCAGTCTGATAATTGCAATCGACGGTTTGGAGACTCGTTAAAAAGCTATTTGTGTGCAAAATGAGATGCCACAAAGCACCATATAGGATGGATCGTACAAAGTTGCCATACCGCGGCGTTCACTGCTGCGGTGTTCGTCCTCTTTCTGCCGAAGTCAGGCAACTATGCGCGGTTCGGTTAATATTTGTAGGAAGTCCAGGATAATCCGGATGTTCAGGTGGGTGCAATACAATGTGATGAAGTGACAAACGTGCATGATTAGGGGTGAAGGCGATACTCGTCTAGAGAAGCGTATTTTAAGAATTCGGTAGAATTTAAGTAAAAGTAGATTGTAGTGATAAGATTAAGAGGACTTTTAAGGAAGTGTTTTCTTAATTCAGAGATTATTCAGGTAACTAGCTGTGAATGCTCACATATACTGAATTTTCATGTGCTGCTTGACAAAACGTACAATTACAACATGGTTACAGTACCTTAATATAGCATACTATTTGTTCAGTCTTGGTATCCTCCTCCTTAAACCCACTTAAAACCGGTGCAATGCTCATGATGACTGGATAGCACATCGTGCTGTGCCACAAAAAATGGGAGAAGATAGCGAGCGAAGCCGAGGAAGAGGTGGACAGAGGTAAGGTGAGCAAGAATGGTATGAACAGATGGTTGGAACAGATGATTTGTTGATTTGTGGAAGCAGAAACAGATGATTTGTTGATTTGTGGAATAGAGAGCAGATGCTGTGGATTTGTGGAATAGTGAGGAAAAGAGAGCAGATTGTTGATTGGACAACAGAAAGCATGGAAAACAGATGAATGTTGACTATTGGAAGCAGTTGACTAGTGAAAGCAGTTGACTAGTGAAAGCAGTAGTGAAAGCAGTTGACTTGTTGACTAGAAAACCTTTCTTCTAGAAACAGTTGACTTGTTGACTAGAAAAGCTTCCTAATAGAAACAGTTCACTCATTGACTAGAAAAGCTTCCTACTAGACTTGTTGACCTGTTGACTTATCACTTGTTTCCTAGAAAAGCTCCCTTCCACCTATTTGAATAGTCAACTACATCTCACTTATTCAGAGTTCATCCACCACCATTCAGCATTTCACACTTATCCAACCTTTTCAGCCCCATGGCCCTCTACACAAATCCAACCTTATTGGCGTCCATCCTTCTGAAACCTCCATCTTTATTCCTTCCTTATATTCATCCAGTCACCTTTTCATCGCCAACTTGACCATCATGAATGATTCTATCTTCCTCACCTTCATTCTATCTCACTACTCCCTCCCCTTTCTGTCTTCCTACTCCCTCCATTTCTGTCTTCCTACTCCCTCCATTTCTGTCTTCCTACTCCCTCCACTTCTTAAACCTCTTCGTAACATCCACGGGCATGCAATACACCGGGTCAATTTCCTTAAACCCATACCTCTCGCTGTCTATCAAGCTGAGCCCTGCGATCGCAAAACACGTGTGATAAATATCCGTCTGGTTGTCTGGGCGGTCGCTGAAGCCACCGCTTACGGTATCCTGGCACTCGAGAATGAACTTCTCGAGCAACTGCAAGTCCACCCAATGCTTCTTCTTGAAAATTGCAAGCGACGACAATACCCACCAACTGTAGCACACATCTGGGAGCTTTTCCGGTCTGCCGTTGAACCCACCACTGGGTAAAACCTGCCTATCGCTCAACCACGCCATCAACTTGGTGTCGTTCTCAAGCAAATGCAAACGGTCCGTGATGGCCAACGACCCCACACACGTGAACACCTGCGATGCATGACTTTCACTGCCCGGCACCAAACCAAAGGCGCCGTCAAAGTTGCGGCACCGCATGATGAACTCCACCGCGGGATCAACCACGGCATCGGTCAATTCGCCCAATAGCGACAAACTCGACAATGCAGTGTATGAAAAACGGTTATCTATTTCACCAAAACGATCGCCCTGGAACGAGCCGTTGGGCAATTGCAAGTTGGTGATGAAGTCCACTAGAAGCCGCCTCTTCTCAAGACCCAAACTCGGCATGTCGTCGTCATAGATCCGCAACACCTGTAGCGCAGAGAGCGTCAGGAGAATGTGCGCGTCGTGGCCGGGAAATGACCCGAACCCTCCGTACTTTTCGTCCCAGCAGCTCATCACGTAGTCCACCACCTTATCGTGGGGAAGATTTGCCTCCAAGCTGTTCATGGTAATCAATGCAGTGACGCCCCAGTATATGCCATTCATGCGCAAGTGCTCACTGAGCCAGTACTCGTACGACAGATGCGAGTCCTGCTCAACAACGTAATCGATGTGTTTCTGTTTGGTGAACTGGGTCATGGTGGAAGTAAAATAAAAAAGATGTATAATGGGTGATTTGGGAAATAATGAAGAGGGGAGTAATGTTAAGGGTGATATTAATGATAAAGGGAAGAACATGGGGATGAATGAAGAATGATAAAGGGTAATATAATGATAGAGGATGAGATTGAGGTTTTTGGATTGGCAGGAGATAGGATATTTGGTAGAATCGGGCATAATTGATAGTGGTGAGTTTGTGGATGTAGTATAAGATGATGTTGTAATGAATAAAACGGTAGAGGTAGAAGGAAGAATGGTGAGGTAGTATAATGAGTAGTAAGGATGTGGTCAAAGTGAGTAAAAGTCGAAGGTCAGTGTAAAAATGAATGTGGTATTCAATAAAAATGAAAATGTCAGTAGGTATAGTAACAATGATAACGTCTTGACAGTAAAAATGAATGTCAGTAAGTTAGTGTCGAAGTCGCTATGAAAATGTCAGTAAAATTAATGTCAGAAAAAATTCTTCATCAAAACGTCAGTAAAACTGGCGTCAGGAGAAGTCTTAACATCAGTAAAATTAGTGTCCGAAAAATCTTGAACGTCAGTAAAATTAGTGTCAGAAAAATCTTTAACGCCAGTAAAATTAGTGTCAGAAAAATCTTTAACGTCAGTAAAATTAGTGTCAGAAAAATCTTTAACGTCAGTAAAATCAATGTCAGATACTGTAAGTCATTAAAAAATGCCAGAAAAATGTCAGAAAAATCGGTAAAACTCATCAACGCGGTAAAATTCACTAAATTCAGAAAAATCATTATCAGTGGAAATCAATACAACCAGTTAATAATCAGCACATCCAAAACCAGCCAAAATCAGCACAGCCAAAACCAGCCAAAATCAGCACAGCCAAAACCAGCCAAAATCAGTAAAACTATCAGTAAAACAACTAAAAAACAACAACTTAAATCAAACAACAACTAAAATCAGACTCTTCGGAAAAAATCCCTAACCTATACCTTCCTTACCTTTCCCTTTCTTTCCTTCCCGTCATATCATTTCTTTTATCCTTCTAGAACCACCCTGACACTTTTCTGCAGCTGAAATTCATGTTATGAGCCAGAACCAACCGTATTCCTCGATTACACGAAACCTTTTGCTACATTCTTGCATTGGGTTAAAGTTCCACGATGACTTGTACGGCTTTGTGGAATCCCAATATTTTGGGGCTGGGGATCAGAACTACTATTTTTTACCAATTTGTTTCAGATTACATCACAGTTTCGTTTTGTTTCAAATTCAATATCTGCAACATGTTTCCATTTAATTACATGTCGGGCTCGATTGTGCATCTTCGATTACAAGTTTCACCTTGATTACGTGCATCGTTTCACTCTTTCTGTTAATGAGCTTTCGAAACGATAAGACAATGAAAACAATAAGGGTCTACCGTGTACTCGAAATTCCAATTCCTCCACCTCATTCCAATACTTATTCATACGTCGCCACCTCCCTCAAACCCAGTCTCACATCCTCATCCCCATCTTCCCTTAAACTCATTAGTCCTTGTTCGCTGCATGCACAACGGCTAAAATCCTTAGAACCGAATGTCTGATTTGAAACTGAAAAATACCATAGCCTCCAGCCATCTGGCTCGTCTCCGAGGCTTCCATATTTTTTGAAGACTGCTGGCGTGACCTCAGGATCATTTGAAACGTAATGTGTAGCAGGGTCATGCTTGGGTGAAGTTAAGGTAATGAGAATGATGGTAAAAGCTAAAGATTAATGTTGTGAGATTTCAGTAAAAATACTTCTACTATATACCTTCACTGTTTGTTCTATCCAGTTTATACTTCTATTATTCCATATTCTTTCTATGTTCTTCTATTATTCCATATTCTTTCTATATTCTTTCTACTATTCCATATTCTTTCTACTATTTCATATTCTTTCTATATTCTTTCTACTATTTCATATTCTTTCTATTCCATATTCTTTCTACTGACCTTCTACGTCTAATATCCGTCTCCATCTAATATCCTTCTCCTTCTCCTTCTCCTTCTATTCTCCTAAAAATACATCTGCTTAAAATCAACCTTCTTCCTCCCCGGATAATACTCCACATAGCTCAACTTGCTCCCGCCCTTGCTCACCAACAGTGCCAAGTTCATCACCTTGCACCCGTTGTACGTGACCTCAAACGACTCCATCGTGGTGTCGTGTAGGAAGAGCACCGTGGGAACAGGCTCGATTCGCCACACATGGTCGTACTCCGGGTCCACAAGCTTCAAGTCCAACGAAAATGGCTGCAAATTTCCCTGGTCAAGCAACGTTTTGACGAGTTTACGTGCCTGCTGGATCGACGTCGACACGCTCGCCTGTGTGGCCTGCTCCAAAACCGACTCGCCAGGTACGTTCTTGCTATCGCTTGCAAAGACGATGTCATTACGCTTGAACTTGGTCATGAGCTCGCTCTTGAAAACCACCAACTCCTGCGTCAAATAGCTGATCCTGAGCGGGTTCCACCCCAAAACGAGGTTGCCACGCGGAAACAACCGCTCTAGTCGACTCACAAACACATGTGGGAGAGAACTCTGGGGTAAGCAGTTGATGTTGGCACTCCCCAACGACTGCGTTGACTGCCACGGGTCGTTTTTCCCGGCCATCAACACCAATTTGCACGAGTTCACCAAGATCGGACACTCGCCCAAGATCGACGCAAGCGTGTCGAACCCTGCCTTGTACTTCTCGGTGTTCAGACCCCCACTGGCCGTGAGTGGCCGCGAAACAAACAGCCCCACCATCACAATGGCTAATGGTTCGCTCAATCCCTCGCTGAGACTCGCCTCAATGCCGTGGAATAACTTCCGCAACCCATCCAACACCTTGAACGAGTCCAAGAAGCAGTCGGAGCCAAGCATGACGATCTTGTGCGAGTCCAAAGTCGTCTCCAAATGGCCCAATTTCTTCCGCCATGCCTTGCTGACCTTGGTCACACGATCTTCTGTTTGGTCGTGAACTCCGAGAAAGTCCACATTTCCGTAGTTTTCCGTGGTCACTGCTCTGCGCTCAGCAGGAGGGTGTCCCAACATACTCACGTGGAAAACTCCTCCAATGTAATCGGTATTGGTATTGGAGCTTCCGCCCGATGCAGAATAAATCCCCTCCACCACCACAAACATGCCTGTGCTGTAGAAACATCCCTCGGTCTTGTCAGCCTGGGCCATGTCGAGCTCTATGTAATCTGTGGAATCTTCTAAGATGTAGTCGCCATTGGCATTCTTTGCAAGTTGCCCGAATAGCACGAAAACAGAACCATCGCGCCCCACCACGTTCTTGATGAGCGAAATCTCGCTGGATGCAGTGCCGTTCATCGACCCCAGAAGCGACGAGAGCGAGTGCCCCGTAGGTTTCTGGAAATTCTCGTGGCGCGAAAGACGGTCGGCTAGTAAATGGTACCGCCCGTTGTACATCTCAATAGCCGCACTAAGATGGTTCTTGAGACCACTTCGACTCTTGGGCTGGAGTGCAAACTGTTTACGATGGCGGTCGAATTTGAATCGTGGTTGATCTGGGGGATTAATGATCTTGAAATGATCGCGCCAGTTGATTTCGGGTGGAGGGTCATCAACTACTGTATCCACTACCGTATCTGAACGCGTTGCAACCACAGGTTCGTCTTTACGTTCACTTTTAACCAGACCTCCGCGTTTTTTATTGAGCTCCTTCAGCACTTGTCGCAAGCTGTCGCCGTCGAGGAATATGCCACGGTCCTCGGCCTTCCATGTTTTGGCCATTTCCTCCATGAACTGCTGTGATTTGGGACCGCGCCATTCCGCACCAAAGTGGTAGCTGATGATCTCCGTGAGCACATTGAGCGCGTCGGTCTTGATGTTGAGTCCGTGCTTCTTTGAGAAGATCCGGTATGCTATAGGTCGGAGGTTGGCGGGTTGTAATTTGATTGGTAGGTTTCCTTCCATGACGCGTAATAAAAGAATATAATGAAATAATGAGAATAAATGAGATTTTGAATAAATGAGATTTTGAATAAATGAGAATGAAATAATTTGAATAAGTGAGATTTAAATTTCATTGAGATTCCTAAATGAGATTTCATAAGTGCTATTAAAAGTATTCTTTATAACCAATTTATTGAATTCGTTTATAAAACAACATCTATAATTTCAACTAACTTCTGTCTATACCTATTATTCACCTCTATTCATCTATTCATTCACTCTATTCATCTTCTATTCAGTCACCCTCTATATGCTTTATTCCCTCTACTCTCCTCAAATACACTCCCCCTCAATCTCCCTCTTCACCTTCCCGTACATCGTGTTGCCGCCCCCAACTACCTTCGCGTCCTCCTCGTACTCAAACAAAACGTTCAACTTTGTCATCAACTCGTTGATCGTGCGCAACTTCATCAAGTGCCCGTACTTACGCGCGTAGAGCGCGTGCAACTGCCGGAAGTCGATGCTGTCGCTCTCCACGGGACTGAGTAGAACCTCGCTCAACTCCTTCACCTTGCTCTCCTTCTTCTGACGCGACTCCTCAAGGTGCGCGGCCAAATCAGCAAAGAACCTCCCAGACTTGCTCGTCTCCCGAACCTCGCCCTCGCTGTTGTAGCGCCAGAGCATCTCCGTCTCCTGCTCAATCGACTCGCGGATCCGGCTGTACACGTCGTGCTTGTCCTCGAGCTCCAACCGCGGCATCTGGTAGTTTACCGACTTGCGAAGTCTCCGGTACTCCTCCTCAAACTTTTCAATACGCGCATCAAGTTGCAACCGCTCCAGTAAGAGCCTGAGCCGCTCGCGCTCGTGCTTGTCCTTGATCGCTCCAAGTTGGCTCTTCAACTTGGTCTCTTTGCTCGCGTCTTGGAGTTCCTGTGCCTTTTCCACAAGCTCGCGCTGCCGGTACTCAAGCTCGCTCTGCAACTGGTCCGCACGGTCGCGTTCCCCACGCAATTGTTGTGTGCTGTCGCTGAGCTGCCGCATCAAGTCCGCGATGGTATTGTTGGACTCTCTCAACTTGCGCGTGACGCGGTCAAACTCGCGGTTCGCGACGTCCCGGTCGTCCTGCGTCTTCTTCAACCGTTTCCCAAGGACTGCCAACTGTGACTGGAGGTCCTGCTTTTCGGACTTCAACGCGTTGACTAGTTTTTCATTATCTCTAGTCAAGAAATCGACCCTGCGTTCAAGCTCCTTTTGCAAGTCCTCGTTGTTCCTACCAATTTCCTCGTTGCTTCTCCTCAAATCTTCGTTATTTCTCACCAAGCCCTCGTTGCTTCTCATCAAGTCGTCGACTTCTTCCCTAAGTCCTTGCATTCGCGACTGGTACTCGAGAATTTCCGCGTTTAACCGGTCGCTTTCCAGATCATACGCGCTTTTCAGCTGCCCAAAGTCGCTCTCAAGGTCAGCGATTTGCGACTGTAACCTCGTGTTGGTCAGTTTGAGGTCGCTGATTTGCGATTGCAACCCCATGTTGGTCAGTTCGAGGTCGTTAACTTGATTTTGTAAAGTCTCGTTCTGTCTTTCCAACCGGTCGTCGGGTACGTTGGAAAGACGGTCGGGGACAGAAAACGAGGAATATTTATAAGGGCCATCAAGTCCAGCACTTAATCGACTCGAATTTAATCCATGTAAGCCAGTTACTCCACTAACTCCATTTAATCCATGTAAGCCAGTTACTCCACTAGATCCATTCAATCCACTTCCTCCACTCAATCCACTTACTCCACTTACCCCATTCAATCCACTTCCTCCACTCAATCCACTCACCCCATTCATACTTTCTGGTTCTCTCCTCAACCCCTCGCCCCTCCTTCTAATTATCCGATCCACTGGATCATCATCCAAGTCAAACTCGCTCACTCTCTTCGGTTCGTTCAACTTGAACGTAACCCGCTTTGGTTTCGACAACGACTCCTTCAACGCATCCACATTCGAGGTGTCGCTTTCCAACCGCTCCAAGCTGAACGTTCCCAAGATGTTTCGCAACCGCGACATGAACCCAGGCTTCGTTTCCTTCTTCGAAACCCTCGATCGCTGCGACGCTCTGGTTCTTGGTTCATCTTGCGCCCTTTTATATAACAGATCTGGTTGCGTTCTTGCGAGACTTTCTGGAAGACGTCGTATGGGCGATCTCAAGTACTTGTTCAGAGAAGTTGCAAGTGGATTGGGTTTCAAGTTGTACTTCAGATCGATGTCAGTGAGGCCACCGTCCATACCCAATTGGTGAACCAGTGATCCACCAAACCCTTTAACAGTGTACCTATCCAGTTGTGCAGAGTACCTATCCAGTTTTGTAGAGTACCCATCCAGTTTTGTAGAGTACTTGTCCAGCTCATTTGCAGACTTGTCCAACCCATTCGAATATCCTTTGAGCGAGTCATATTTCAAATCGGCGTACTTGTTGTAGTCATCTTTCTCTTTCTTCACGTTGTACAGACGAGCCCCGTCTCGCCTCAATGGCGACAATCTGCTTCCGAGGTCCGCGCGAGGTCGGTACCCGAGTCTAGCGCTGTAGTCCATAACCGCTGGTATTTGTTGTTGGTAGCGCTAAACGCGACGCGATTGATTGGTAATTGATGAGGTAAGTAAAGATGAAAATTATGTAATATTTGATTAGGTAAGAATAGAAGGGATATTAAGTAATATGTGGATTAAAAAAATAGAATCATGATTAGGTAAGAATTGTAGGATATTAGGTAATACTAAGATATTAGGTAATACTAAGATATTAGGTAATACTAAGATATTAGGTTAAATAGGATATTCCATAAGTATAAATAGGATATTAGATTAAGAATGGTAGTACTTACGTATCTTTGTTTAATCTCAACATTCAAATCCTCTATCTGTCCCTCCTACTTTTAGTTTTCTTCCTACTTTTTAAATTTCCTTTATTCTATAATTTGCAGCTACTTCTCCTCGTGCAACTGACGAGTGACAGTGCGCGAGTTGTCTGAATTGCGCGAGTCCTGGTTGGATAATGAATTCACCGTGAACGAACTCGCCGAAGACTCGAGATCAGACTTTCTTCTCTCGGGCAACTCGTCAATGCACTGCAACCCTCTATCCTTGACGAAAAACGAGCTCACCAAACAGAACCCAATGAAAGGAATGAGCATATAGTAATAATTTCTCAAAGCTTTCACATACATGTGTCTGACGTATTCGACCTGCGAAGCATCCAAACCCGTGATGTCTATTTGATTGTAGATGTGTGCGCGCAAGTAATCACGGAACTCCTTTGGAAGTGTATTCTTGGTGGTTGCAGTTTTGAGGTTGGCCATCAAAGTGTTACTGATGATGGTGGAACCAAGGGCAATTCCAATGGCACCTCCGAAAGAACGAACCACGTTACGTGTGGAAATCACCACAGCTCTATCGGCCTTCTTGGCCTGTGCTTGAACAGCCACCATGGTGGGTTGGAAGGTCCAGCCTACTCCCGTTCCCATAATGAGCAAAATCAACACGTTAAGTCTATCATCGAGCTGGTCATCCCACAACACCATGAGTGCACATCCAAGGAGCCAGAGACTGTATCCCGTGACAACCACGTAGATGTAGTGGCCAGTATATGTGATCACCTGACCTGCAACAATCGACATCACTGCTTGGGCCAAGACAAAAGGGAGCACAAAAATGGCACTGTGGATGGTGTCTTTACCTTTGATAATCTGAAAGTAGTAAGGTAAGTAGTAGGTGAAACTGAAGTAAGTAGCACCAAAGAAGAAGTTGGAAGAGATCAAAAGACTGAGGGATGGGCTTTTGAAAATTCTCAATGGAACCATTGGTAATTCAGGAATTTTCCACTCCACAAGAATGAATCCAATGAAACACACTCCTCCAACAACGAAAAGTGAGATGACAATAGGACTATTCCATGCATATTGAGATCCACCACCACTGATGGGCACCAACAATAACGTCAAGGCTGCAGTTGCCATCACCAATCCAAGATAATCAATCTTCTTGAACTTTTCCTTGCGTGTTAAAACTGAATCAAGTTGTTTTCCACGGCTGTCAATTAAAAAATGAATTGCAACCAACACCACAATACACAACGGAGCCAATAAATAGTAAAAGCCTCTCCATGTGTACTTTTTAGCAAAAGCTGCCATGAGAAATGGACCCACAGAGTTTCCAACGCCAACACTTCCACCAAGAATACCTTGGTACTTACCTCTTTGTTTCAAGGTGACAATGTCAGACAAAATCACCATTCCCAACAGCGACACACCTCCGTTTCCAATACCAGCAAGAGCACGGAAGATGAAGAATTGGATGCCAGTCTTACACACTCCACAGGCAATGTCACCTATGGCCAAGATGAAAAGACAGCACATTAACACCTCTTTTCTGCCAAAAATGTCTGCGAAACGGCCAAATAAAACCTGGCACACACAGTTGGCCAAAAGCGACGCAGTACCTGCCCAGTTGATTGTCTGCTCAGCATTCAAGTCTTGTGCAATCTGAGGAAGGGCGACAGTGATACCTGTTTGGTCGGAAAATGAGATGATGTTGGCAAGTGCTAAAGCTGAAAGGCAAATGATGATCTTTTTAGTGGGTAAGATATTCATATGAGCATCACCAATCTTATCGTGCAAGTCCTTTGGGACAGGCTTTTCCACAATTGTTACTGTCTGCTTCTTGTCTTTCATTGCTTTATGGTGGTCAAGTTTAGGGTAAATCGGTCCTCATTTATAGCTGGAATAGCTTTCATGTAGGGTGAAGAAACACAGCCTATCAACGGTGTGAGGTAGGAAAAATCCGGATCAGAGATAACCTTGCATGTGTTATGAGCTATTCTTTGTCTTTGACAGAAATACCGATAATATTTTCAAACCTATACATCCACATCGGAATCGTAGGAAAGCTGGCTCTTTGGGGGTGCTATCCAGTCGAGCATCCCTTCGGAATGGTTCGCTTCTTGGAAGTCATCCTTCGGAATAGCTCGCCACTTCAATCTGGTACGCTGCCGAATCACCGCGATGGGGGTGTGGCCTCGCAAGGCTGCTTTCAACCCTTCACAAAAACGTTTGGAACCATGCCGACTTCCAGAACAGAGGTTGCAAATATCCTGCATTTACGATCTGCCGATAAAAAGCGGTTTTGCATCAATAGTCAAATTTTATTGCTTTGTTGCAGAAGACTGCAGAGAGTCCCAAAACACAACTTGCGCTAAACCATCCACCGTTCATTTAAACGGCATAAGCCTGAATCAGCTGGGATTTTACAATGAAACGGCCCACAGTAAGCCCCCAGGATCAGCAAGATTTATCAGACTCGGATTTGATCAACTAGATTTGATTCAAGTGGGGATCAACTAACATTCCAACACTGCCGCGTTAGCCTGATTTTGAGCCTGATTTAAATTTCTTGACAGCAAGACTTAATCCGACCTCGTGGAAATTGCGCAACCACTATACAAAACGTTTTTTCTGGTCTTGGCCAATCGCATTTTGGGACCGAGCTTGTACGGAGTTCCCAGCTCGTAACCAAGCTGAAATTCCGGATCATTGGCCCATTGACTACAACGGCCAATAGCAGCCCTTGTGCGTTAGAACCTCGTGCCCTTTGAGCCACAGGGGCTATGGAAATATGAAAAAGATCGATACTATGCACCTTTGTAGCCCTTTGTAGGGGCGAGGGGCGAGGGAGGGGCTCAAGGAAAAATATTCATATCCCCTAGATTTATTGGTTCGTTCATAACCTCACAAGTCCAGCCAACGGTCCCCTTGCACAACGGATATGGGGTTAGATTGTCTAGGAACTTTGCGCGAGGGAGAACTCATGAAAGCGCTACAAAAAGTCTTCTGAAAGAACTACGCAGGGACTTCAAGCGATATCTGGCATTGGGTCCTGTATCCCTTAGGCGAAGGCTACATGACATCAAACCCGCTTAAACATGACCAAAATCCCAGGAAAACTGCTAGTTCTTCCGATTGTTTAATCACCTGGCATGAAACTGTGAAAACCACCACATTTATTTTCTAGGATAGGCTCGCCTTGATAAGGCTGTGACCTCCCAACGAACCTTCTTTCAAAAACCATCATAAATACCAAGAAATCACCCTTTAGCAACTCCACTCTACAATATAATCTTGTCCACTCTACAATAATAAGCTCCTAAATGAAAATTCCCTAACAATGAGCCTCTTTCTTAGCGTTCTCTCGTCTTGTTCACATGGCTTGGTTTTGCAAAATATCCCATGCACTCCAAGATACGCTCATCCCTCAAACAACGTGTGGCTTTCGGAGCTTTTCGGATTACTTGGATCTTTAGTCTGCTTTTACAGCCACTGCAGTGTCCATAAGCGGCGCTAGTTGTCCAATTGGTTGCGATGGAAGTTCGGAAGACTGCCCTGTATGCACAACCGCCTAAAATCGGTATTGTTTCAAGCGCAAAATGAAAAGTTTCGCTTTTCCTTTTCTCAAAGTGCGTGAAAAGTTTCCATCGCAGCAGACGATAAAGGAGTAAAACAGGAGTTAAACCGGTCCTTGAAAATATTTCATTTCTTATCTACACCCTGCCAAGACATCTGTGATTCCCATTGTGCAAATGCTGGTCTACCTTGTTATCTTAATGACGAACATGACGACCACTAGGCTCGTCGTCACTATTCCTGACCTGCTGCTGATCCTGGACCTCCTTTTTGCGTGTTCGTAGCGTTGGTACCTCGTCCTGTTGCTGCAATATTTTTCTATTGTTGCGAAAACTGGTTGAAAAATCACCATAAAAAGAAAATGTCTCTTCATCTACTCCTATTAAACATCTCTTCGATAAAGGCCTCTACCTGCTGAATAAATCTCTCTTCCATTTAAACACCAATTTGGATAATGAAATATCAATTTAATACCTTCTTCAATTAAGCTCCAATGTAATACTTCCAATTATAATCTTAATACCTCCAATTACAATCTTAATACCTCCAATCAAATCTTAATACCTCCAATCAAAATCTTAATACCTCTAATCAAAATCTTAATACCTCCGTCAGTTTACACCTTCTTCAAAAGCCTCAATTAACGCATCAGATTTATACAATTAAAACCTTTTGCAACTAAACACCTATATCAATTTCACCATAGAGATCGATCTTCTTACTAGACGATGCAACGTAGATCTTGTAGGTTCCCGTCTGGATGACCCACTCTTGGCTATAGGTGTCCCATACCGACAAATCCCGGTGCAAAACATTAAACTTTACTGTAGCAGAAGCCCCTGACTGAAGGAAAACCTTCTCAAATCCTCTCAAAACTTTAGGTGCCAGTGGAACGATCGTACTCGGCAATTCAATATAGAGTTGTGCAACATACGCTCCCGCATAGCTGCCGGTATTCAGAATTACAGCACTCACCTCGTACAACACCTCCCACAATGCTGAATTCCCGCCTAGCCCGCCACCAGGAATCACTGGGCATGATCGCTGGTCTGGGTGGTACGCCCGAGGATACTCAAATAGTTCACCCTCCTCTAATGTACGCACGTTTTCATTGTACAAGAATGGATAGATGTACCCAGGTACAGGATTAAAGTCCTCATGCGGGAATAAAGCATCCTCTGGGTCACAGACGTCATCCTCGATATTGTGATAGCTTGGTAAATATTCCTCGGGAAAAGGGAGATATTCGCTTGGCAGGTTCACCTCTGAAATTTGAAGTTCACTAACTTGGAACTGCGTGTACGACATACCAAACCCAAACTCATATCTAGACTTCAAGTTGTGCTTATCGAAAAACCGATAGTCCAAGTAGATATCTCTGTCAAAGTTGTCCTGTGGGCCCTTCAGCGACTTCAACTCGTCAATAATAGGAACGTAGTGCAGCTGCTTTCTCGCAATTGTGAAGGGCAAGCGTCCCGAAGGATTGACGTCACCAAATAAGACATCTGCGATTGCCTTTCCAACATATTGACCCAATGGAGGAGCGTAAATAACGCCAACAACGTTTTCATGGTCAATCCATTTTTCCATGTCTACAGGACCCACAGAGTTCACAACAACAACAGTTTTGCGACACTTCGAGGCAACATGCTCAATAAGCTCGTCACCATTGTGCCACAATGAGAGGTTTTTGCGATCTCCGTAGTTTTCGTCAACTGCTATGTAGCCTTCTCCTGAATTGGCCCCGACAAGAACAATCGACATATCTGCAAAGTCTGCCAACTCTTCTACCCTTTCGAGTTCCCAAACCTCGCTCGTGAAGTCCACCACCATACCTTCCTCCTTAGCTCGAGTGGAGATTGCTTCATATGGAGTGACGACAAAGGGATTGTTAACCGCGGCTGATCCCCAACCTGAGGTCATCGTTCCATCCGCACATTTTTGGTCCTTACAGTTGAAACCCATAGGGTCGATTCCCGCTGCAACACCAGCAACTAGAATACGCTTAACCCCATCTTCTTGAGCTATGGGGAGGTTATGTCCTTGATTCTTTAAGAGCACAATTGCCTCTCGGGCAACAGTAAGTGCCGTCTTCTCGCTGAACTCGGTTCTTACGTCCTGGTGCCAATTCTGCTGTACGATGGGACCGAAGTGCTGATAAGGATACTGTTGACCATATGTGTGGTGCGACCATGAGCTGAAGTTTGGAATGTCGTCCTCACTAGGCAATGTTACTGACTCAATTGCAAAGAAAGGTGCAAGGATACGAGTCACCATATCATCCAACCTGCTTTGCGGGATCGTGGTATTGTAAACTGCTCTTGTGAGCAATGGCCCCCAGTTTGACTTCCCAGTCAACCACTCGTCAAAAACTTCACCAGGCATAGTCATATCGAGTCCTGCCATAGCTGAGTATACCCCAGTGTGCTGCGCACCCCAGTCAGAAACAACAAATCCTTGGAACCCTAACTCCTCCTTGAGAAGGTAGTTCATCAAGTAGGAATTTTCGCAAGCATAAGTGTTGTTCACTTGGTTATATGCGCACATCACACCTCCAGCTCCGGCTCTGACAGTGTCAGCAAACGGCCACAAGTAAATTTCATGCATTGCCCTATCACCGATATTGGAACTGATAGATTCGCACATGTCTCCCCAATCGTATTCATCCCATTCACCAACTTGACGGAAGTGCTCTTGTTCGTTTCCAACCAAGTGCCTGACCACAGCAACCACACCAGCGTCTTGAATCCCTTCCACAGTAGCAGCTCCCGCAGCTCCCTGAAGGTACGGATCAGCACCGAAACCTTCCCAATTTCTACCTCCAGCCGCTTTGAGACCGATTGGTCCTACCGTTGGGCCCAAAACAATGTGCACACCTTTCTGCTTGTGCTCCTTTCCAATCGCCTTGCCTCGCAAATACATTAAAGCCTTGTTGAACGTCGCTCCGGCGGCTAATCCAGAAGGGAAGTGGGTGACATAATCTGTAAATCTGACACCGTTGGGTCCGTCTTGTAAGCAAAGCGAGGGAATCCCAAGGCGATCGACAGATCCCGTATTACCAATACAGGGGCCAGACCCCCACCCAGTTCCGGTTGTCAAGTTCACCTTTTCGGTGATTGACATTTTCTCGACTATCTTCCGAGCTGAATCATAAGCCTTCTGCCAAACATGTTCTAAACGTCCTCCAAGCGCTGATGGTGTTAGTAGCGGCTAAAAAAAAAGTTTTGCAGCCAAAAATTGTATGCAAAATTTCATACATACGTGAAGGGTAGTATTGCGGAGACCAAAACAACTCTGAGGGATGTTCGTCTTCATTGAAGCGAAATAGAGGAACCTCCTCGTGGAACCCTCGTTTGTGATTTGCTTTTCTAAGAAGCAGCGAGTGCTTTACCAGTTCAGCCGATCCGAAAGCGGCAAGTGCTGAAATAAGCACGAAGATTTTCATATTGCGATTCAGTAAGAGTCAGTGACTATATTAACAACTATGAGAGTCAGTGACTGTAGTAACAACGATGAGAGCCACGATAATACCAGAAAAAGCGAGATCTTTGTATTAAAGTGTAAATGATGAAAAAGAATTTGTTGCAAAAAAAGATTAGTTACTTCATAAAAGCTCACAAGTTTGTTGCAAATGTACTTTCAGTAAAATATATTACAATTATTTGTACAAACAATAAAACAAGATGCAAAATCCCATGACAGAAATGAAGTGTTGAAGTGAATTTTGGGTAGTAATGAAGGTGACTAGAACGCATGACATGAAGCGGTTAACCAGGAAGATTTCTTCTCTTCAATAAACTTTTTTATGTGCTCATCCGAGCAGTCACTTGGAGTGTCGTCAAAACCGTGTTTGAAGTGCTAGGCAGCGGTTCGAACTCCAACTGATTCATAGTCAGCGATTTCTTCAAAGTTGACACCGTTGACGGTGATGATACTTCGCTGTTGACATGGCATACTAAAGTGCTTCTCGAAGTATACGACGCGGCATCGAACTTCGCGGTATTTGTACTGAGTGGACTCGATGGCGCGTTTGAAACTGGAGAGCTGCTCAAAACAGTGTGCGATAAATCAAATTTTTTCCGTGGTGCACTTTCAGTTGTTACTGATATCACAGAAAAGGGCTCCATTAAAGCCTCGAGCGTGTGTGACCTCCTGTGTCCGCGTGCGGTTGGCTGTAAAGGAGGGGGTGGCGTTTTTGGAGATGGTGGAGAGGCTGGGCCATTTGAACCATTGCTCACTATCTCGTCATATAAGTTAATTTCTCCAACATGGACGCTGCTAGGACTGGCCAGTGGAATTGGTGTCTCAGTTCCCTTGGAGTTGAAATAATCCTCAAGTCCCTTGAATGCTTGCTCAGCATCCAAAAGGAGAGCACTTTCAAAGTATCCAGGCCGTGAGTCGTCAAGCTTGAAGTTATTCTTGTACTTGACACCGTTGACCAAATTGAACAACTCGATTC
Organism: Kodamaea leandrae; assembly: GCA_030564445.1. NCBI lineage: Eukaryota > Fungi > Ascomycota > Pichiomycetes > Serinales > Debaryomycetaceae > Kodamaea > Kodamaea leandrae. Next base: position 68,381 of record JAJLUV010000021.1, on the reverse strand, counting down.
TGTAGTTCTTTGGAAGCTTGTTGCTGTTCAAGTACACACTGTTGAATTTACTCGGGTTTTTCATAAACAGAAGCACGATTGGCTTCAACGAAGCCATGTCTGCTAATAGGTTTCGACGCAAGTCGATTTTCTCCAAGTTGCACACATGCTCAAGACCATTCAAGTCCACGACCTTGTTATTGTTGAAATTGAGTGTCGTGAGATACTTCAAGTTCTTAGGGAGTCCGTTCAAGCTTGTGATGTAATTGTCTGCAAAATTGATGAACTTAACGTTGGTGAGTTGGTCCAAGCCATCTGGGATGGTCTCGAGCAAATTGTTGGAAAGATTCAACTTCACCAAGTTACCCAAAGGCTTGAAGATGAAGCTTGGAATTGTCATTATCAGTGTGTCTGTTATAGTGAGTTGCTTCAACAATTGCCACTTATGCTCAGGGAGTGTGTGATAGTCTCGGGGCTGCGTTGGTGGGACCGATAAGGGATTTCCAAGTCCCGAATAGGAGTGTGCCTGTCCATAGTGGGGATTAGTGTGCGAGTGTGTTGAAATCGGTACTGCAGGGGTAGACAACAGGTGCTCCAGCAAGTACATATCCTTCGGTAAGGAGCCTGCTCCTGACATTGACGACGTGGTGGTAGCCCTCTCTCTTCTTGGGTATCTGAAGACTGTATTTTCGTCATCGTTTTCGTCGGTGTACTTGCGTTGTTGCTTGTGGGAGTTGAAGGTGCTGCGTCCGTTTTCGTCGTCCACTACCAAGTTGAACATGACCTCTGCAATGCTGGATATCTTCAGGTTTCTGATTATGAGAATACGCAACTGCTCACTCAAGATGTGCCATCCAAATATCTCATTGGGCTCGTAATCCACTAACTCCAACACTTGCAAATTTTTGAACATTTTCATTGGAACCAGGGTGTCGCATGGGAACTCTTCGTACCCGCTAATGCTTCCTACCTTTGTTTTCGGAGTGAGAATCAAGCACGGTATCTTTGTGAATGACGAGTAGAGGTACTTGATATCCTTATTGATCAGTTTGGGGTCCTTGAGGGGGCTGCTCCGCCAATATACAGATGCACTGGAAATGATGGACTTTACACTGTTTATGGACGAGATCGAGCGGGTATCACTATCAAAGTGCTTTGACGATCTCGCGTTGTTGGCCAAAAACGAAATGAAGGTTGGTTCGTGGTTAGGATTGTCCACTTTTACGTTGAGCGGACCGACGTCTACCCCAAGGGGCGACAGTTCAATGCGCTCCGTGATGTAGTACATGTGGTGGATGGTAAAGGAAAGGCGGAGTGGTTTGACATTGCTGGAGCTCCGGTTCTTGGAAAAACACAAAAGCCCATTGGCAAGAGCCTCTTCATTACGACGGATGTATGTTGCAAGTCGTTGTATGTATGCATCGCCCTCCATGGAGCTTTCGTTCGATGAAAATGTACCCATGACTGAGTTTTTGCTGCTTCAGGTTACTTCTGCCGCACAATCTCACTGCGTCTAAAGAACCTTATGCAAAAGATGTGCTGTTAGGGCCGGTGATAGGGTACCCTTTATCGCTGGTGACCTGCTTTCAATAGAAAATCAAATTTTTTTACACTATTTTGTTTTTGTTTTGATTCGGAAGTTTGGGTGCAGGATGACGAAACGGCTTGAGAACACAGCTAGAAGTTACTGTTTTGAGATTTTGGGAAAGATCTAGGGACTGGAGAGGGGATTTGATCCTTTCCTCCCGGCTATGACCATTGGTATAAATCAGACCGTTCATTAACGTTGAAGGTGAGCATTGGGGCTTAAAGAGGCTGTGGAGATTGGGAACATAGGTAAAAGCCAAATTTAAAGGAGGTCTAGGTTCGAATTACTTTACGAGTTTTGCCGATTTTAGAGAAGTAACAACGTTCAAAAATCGAGCACAAAGTGGGGTACAAGGGTAGTTGTCTTCTCCCTTAAACACGGTTATTGAATATTTCCCGTTTCACAACAACTGCGATTTTCCCGCCCAGATCATGGTTCGGCTGATTATTTGTTTGCATTGTGCAACAGACTAGCCACCCTGAAGCTAGCCACTAAAGGTGGCTCAGTAAGCTTGCTACCGGAATGCAATTGTGCGCACTCCGAGTTCATGTAACATGTTGATGTGAAGGTCTAAAATTGCTAATTTGCAATCTCTAAGCCAATACGGTTATAGTTGTTTACAGCTTTCCAGAAATTATGCATTAAATACTATTACTGCGTGGTCCTAATTTACCGTTACTTATTTGCCACGGTTCATACCCTTGTCACTGTTTTTTTCCTCATCTTCAGTGATTCTCCTAAATTAACAAATTTGGTCCTAAATTATCAATTAATTTATCGTTCTCCTATACTGATGATTTTCTAGGTTCTCCCGTAATATGCAACTTAGTCCAGTCTTAAACTGCTTGTTTGGTCTGTAGAATCGTACAGATCAATCTGGCTGGTTCGCACACTCACGGCATACGAGCTGTTTGCAGCAGTTGGGTGTACGGAAAGACGTTCCATAATTGAGGCAGGAGGAATTCCAGCAGTACTGCAATTTGTGTCGATACTGCGTCTACGTAATCTTCGCAGAGAGCTTGCTAAGGTCACAATACTCTCGCTATCTCTGTCAGGAGCAGCACTTGGTGGATTTGGTGCCAAATTTGTAGCAACGTGGGAGGTGTGTGCACTTGGCGCAATAGATGTCTCTGCGGTGGAGGCATTGAGCGAAGTTGAGTCCTGGTTCTGTTCACTCAATATTGAAGGGGACAACGTGCTTTGCACAGATATCACGGATTTAAGAGGGGTTGTGCTAACGTTGTCATCATTCTCTGTCTGTGTAATCAGTTGAGGCAGATTCAACAGAGCATCGTCATCGCTTTCCGGTTCCACTCTGATTGGCGGGGCAGAAGCTCTCCTCCGGTTCACAACAGGTGACTCGTGCTGATGTCTTCCCTGTCCTTGCATCAATCTTTTTACCCATCCGAACCGCATTTTAGGCTGGCGCCTATCCACTATAATGGTTAGTAATCAGTATGATTCAAAGGGTTGACGTTGCCACATACCATCCGCTAGCATCGTATTAGGGTTATGTATCACGGTGGGTTCACCGTGGTTATCGTACTTGTTGGACATTGTGGATATAAGGATGTGTTGTTATTCTCCCTAACATCATAGCATTTTTTTACCTGGTTAACAATAGGCAGGTGGAGGTGCAAAAAAAAAGAAGCTCCGCGACGGGGAATTGAACCCCGGTCTACCGCGCGACAAGCGGTAATTCTAGCCACTAAACTATCACGGATTGTATGGATGAAGATTGAAGTGTAGGAATATTGGGGAGATTGCGGTGTATGAATATTCCAGGTTTTAAAGAGCCAAGTAGAGTTTAAAAGAGCCAACTGCTCCTTTCAACTCATTCTCAAGGTATTCCATTATATCACGCTTATACCTCGCTTCCTCAATTACTACTCTCGGTCACTAGTTATGCAAATTTATATTACTTCTACCCCTGGCTAACCTCATCTTCGCTCATTAATTTGAAATTTCAGGGGCTCCAGCACCGTTTTCTAGAAAACGCGGGGACTCCGAGTGAAACTTTAAAGGTAGCTCAAAGCTTAATAGTGTTTTGAAAAAAGCACCTTGATGTTCACGTACCGCTTGGTTACGGCTCGTTACGGCAGGTGAGCGCTTGGGAAATACAGGAGATATTGAGAAATCCGGTGAAATTTATCGCAAGTAATGAAATTTGAGAAGGTAATGCGGTGAAATTTGAGAGCGTGTGCAATAATGTAATGAACGAAGTGGTCGTATGAAGGCTGGATTTAAGCTAAAACGATCTCAACAACAAAGGATCCTTATCGCTGGTTTTGTTCCTATTTGCGTTTGTGGATTATCGGAATTGTTCTGCCCAAATTTCCATCATGTTCTCAAAAAGGCACCGTCTCCTGACATTTTAGATTAACCCCGAATTCAACAGATGATGTTGCAAGATCGTCACGCAGCAGATCATGACAGTATACACCAGGGGATGAATTGGAAGGAGGAGGTAGTCGTTTCTAGTAGTCCAGCTTTTCCCGCATTGACGTCACCCATGCTTCTATTTTACCACGTTTTGTCCTATTCTACATCTTTGTCCTACTCTACAAATTGTTAATCTTATTGATAGAAATACACTGAGATAAAAAGCTGAAAGCCAAAAGAGAACCCGGAAGGGCGCGGCCAAGCGAGTGTGTGCCGCCGTGAGAAGTAAATGCAAAAATCTAAGTCAATTAGACTTGAAGGGGTAGAAATCTCTGCGCCACGTTGGTCTACTTGTGGGTGACAGGCGATCCCACCCGCAACTTTGTCTGTGGGTTGATGATCTCCAAGGGTTTCTTGAGTCTCGGTGTGTGTACTCTAGGTGAGAGCGGTGCCGCACCACTCGCGGGAGTGGCACTGGCTGCAGTCGGGGACCGTGGGTTGAATCCAATCTGCAGCGGAGAAAACACCGATGCAGTGTAAGGGTTGAACTTTTTGATCAGCGGACTAGTGGACGACGAGTAGTGTTCTGGAATCTCAGGACAAAACTCCAAGTCATCTTCAATGTCGAATGATTTCGACAAGTAGTACCGCAATCTGGGGGTATGGAATGAGTAGTTCGTTGGACCAGGCTGTGGTTGCAGCGAAGGCTGTACGGAAGGATGCTGGGCCAAGAAGCCTGGCATCGACGATCCTGACGATGATGACAGTCCTGAAGACACCGACAACGAACCGCCGGTGTTCGAGTTGGGCAGGATATATGTTGCGTTGTTGAACAACGGGCTGGTGGAATCACTCGACCCGCTGCTGTTGCTGCTGTTGTCTACAGCAGCATGTGCTGAGTTCGGCGAAAATTGTTGGTAGTTGTTGTATATATATTGGTTAGACATGGTATAGCACGGGTATCATGTAATCTGTTCGTGGAGAAGAAGCCCCTGTGCGAAAATCCACTTTTATCAAGCAGCTCGGGTCACAACAAAAGATTTGCTGGTTGTCCAGAACAACCTGCAAAATTCCAGAAAAAGAAATGGCACGGTCCCAAAACTTCTTCGAACGCTGTAGCTTCCGGCTTTGTGCAGTATTTGGTGGTCATGACAATAATGTATGCAGGATGCTGTCCCCTATCTGTTAATGCCAGCATCTAGTCACGTGGTTCATTGCTGCAAACCGATTAGGGAATTATTTTGCAGTCAACGAGTTTAAGTTGATCTAAAACACGACTGAGTATAACGGTGATATAAAATAGAGCTGAAGGTAATTAAAAGCAGGACTAAATTTAGCTCTGATATACACAACGAAGATACAGTGATATAAAACTCAGCTACAAACTCAACTAAGTTACAGTGATAGACGACAAAGTTACTGATGAAGCACTTTTGAAAGAACTCCTACCTAAATATCTATGCCAACAACTTCTTCAATGTCTCCACACTACCTGACTTTCGACACCTCGCTCTCCAACAACAACAAATTCTACCGCTTGGTTCAACTTAGTAATGGGATTCCAGTCCTCCTAATTTCCAACCCATCTGTAGATATTGCTGCTTGCAGTGTTTGTGTGGCTAGTGGGTCACACAATGATCCCCCAAATCTAATTGGACTCGCTCACTTATGTGAGCATATGTTGTTCATGGGGACGAAAGATTTTCCTGGACCCAACGAGTTCTTCGAAAAGCTCAACTCAAATGGGGGCTCTTCAAATGCCTTCACGACCGGGGAAAATACCTGTTTTCATTTCGAAGTCCCAGTTACAGATAGCAAGATCGGTGAGGAGTACCTATTTCCTGGAATTCTTCGGAATTTTGCTAGTTTTTTCAAGGAACCGTTGTTTAACAGGAGGTGTATTAAATGGGAACTTCATGCTGTGAACAGTGAACACGAGGGGAATTTAGAAGATAGCTCGAAGATTTTATACCATGCATTGAGGATTTTATCCTCACCCAATCATCCATTTCACAGGTTCGGTACTGGAAATAAAGATACATTATCGTCAAAAGTACAAAAAGATCTACGACAGTACTTCAAAAGATATTACACAAGTGATAAGATGACGATTGTAATAAAGGGTCCTCAATCATTGACTCAATTGCACAAGTTGGCAGTTCAAAACTTCGGTAACATTCGGGGTTCTCAACAATATGAAATAAAAAGCTTGTCGATTTTACAAAAGTCGTTCGCGGTTCTGTCAATTTATGATGAAAATAGTATTGGAAGAGTCCTCACAATAAATTCAGCAAAAGGTCCGCTGGTTAGGTTAACGTTTCCGTACTGTACATGGCTACAGGATGTTGACTTCTATACATCAGTTTGGTGCGATTTAATTGGTAATGAATCCAAAGATACTCTCTTTGAAGCGCTAGTGAAAGAAGATCTTATTTCATCGCTCTATTGTTTCACTCAGAATTTGGCTGTAGCAAATGGTGTCTTAGTGGTGGATATTGACCTTACTAATAAAGGGCGCAAATTGGTTCAAAAGGTGATTTGTTTGGTGTTGGACTATGTGCACAGCATTGGTACGTTGGACAAGCCAGATATTAGTAAAATTTTGAAAGAGAAGATCATAACTCGAGATATTAGTTATTATTACTCTGAGTCTAGTTCTTCTCCTTCTCAAGAAGTTTGCGACTTGTCCCAAACCTTACAAGAGAACTTGTCTCGTTTGGGAATTAAGAACATATTGAAGCTGTTTCCAGATTATCAAGAAGCAGACGATAAAATTATAGATTTCGTGTCTATGACCAAAACCGTTCTAAGTTCCACCAATTTGAACGTGGTCATCTTGCTGGACTCGGAGCCATTGCTCGACTTTGCTACCAAGGTTGAGTGCAAAAAAGATCCCTTTTATGGATTTGAATATGAGATGGGTTTAATCAACATCGAGAGATTACAACAAATGGTCCTTGATATCAACATTTCTTGGCCGGCTCCAAAACCAAACCCGTTCTTGAAGGGATTTTATGAAGATCTGATTACACATCGTAGCTCAATAATGCTGTGTTCAACACTGGAAGACACTTTCAACCTGCCAATAACCACGTATGAGCCTACTTTTACGTTCCATACGAAAAGAAGCGGTTTGAATTCAACACCTTCCCTTCTTGATTATGGTGATACCTTTGAGTTGTGGTACAAAGAAGAGTTTGGCTTCTCGATCAAGGATAAAATGACCCTATCCTTTCAGATTCACGCTGGTTTGGAGGCTAGTGCCAGTAGTATTGTTGGGGTAGAGCTTTTATGTGCACTTTGGGGAACAGAACTTAACCGTGACTTCTACCAGAGTGAGCTGGTCAAGTTTTCGTGGGGTATATTTTCAAACCTCGTCTCGTCCCCTGCTATATCTATAGATTGTTGTGGACTTAAACGTGGTATGAAATCCTTCACCATGGAAATATTGGGCCTGTTTTTTAAATTTTGCACCCAAGTGGGAAAAATCACATACTCAAAATTCAAAAAGGCTAGAGTAAAGTTGAGAAAAGATTTACTCCAGCTCCAGAGTAATGATGGTTTGAAGCAGGTTCTTTCGGGATCTATTCTACTACTCGAAGAAAACGTTCATGATTTGGAGCAAAGGATAACAGCGTTGGATGAAATCGACTTGGAACAGGTAGCTGAGATTGCAAAGAGTTTCAAGAGTGCAATATACACAGAATATTTGATATCTGGAGATTGCACCAAAGCCGAGGCACTTGATTTATTTAGCAACATGAACTGGGGAGCTGATTCGACAGACCCTGAAAACCTGTCAGTATCTTCACTATTTATACCCTCCACATATCTACTCAAACCAGGTAACAATTATTCCTACGTTTCCACGAACTTCAACAAAGACTCAATGGAAACAGTGTACTACTATTTCCAAGTGGGAATTCGAGATGATCCAATGGCCATATTAGTTTCAAAATTGCTAGCACATTATCTTTCCATGTCGTGTTCCTTTGAGCTAAGAACCAAGAGGCAACTAGGGTATACTGTTTTCAGTGGATTGAGACTTTTGAGAGACACAGTTGGGATATTCATATGTGTTATCAGTGGAACTCATGAAGCAAAGGGTGTTGTTAATGAGATAGACGGGTATCTTGAGGAACAGGGAAAGATTGCGGGGGGTTTTTCCGAACAAGATTTTCAGGACAAAATTTTGCAGCCATTCGTAAAATCACTCCAAGAAGGCGGAGCAAAAGAAGGAGTACTACCTGCTAATATATCTGCAAGTCAGTTGCCGTGTGTTTCAAGTAGCAACTTTGATGTTGAGTCAGAAAGCTACTTATGTCACCGAAACTACTGGGAGAAAATTACCACTAAGACATACCGGTTCAAGGGATTGAATGGGGATGAGTACGTGGATCCTTCGGTAGCTGAAAGGATCACCAGAGACCAGTTTGTGGGTTACTTCGGCGACTTTTTGGGAGTCTCGCAAAAAAAGTCATCATTGGCAATTTGCATCTGCAAGCCAGAAATGAAGAATACAGAAGTGAGTGGAAGGATTAGTACAGAAGTGAGCAGAAGGATGAGTACAGAAATGAATCGGAAGATTAGCCTCACAAAACGTGAAATCAAACATCTTTCTTTAGAAGGGCATCAAGGTACTGACCGCCATTCTGTTGTTTCAATCAAGAGTCAGGATCTGGCAGAAATACCTGTTTCGATTAAGAGTCAGGAGAGAAAAGGGCTATTTAGGAGTTTCAAGAAGATTTATTCCAGCTCGGAGAGAACTATTTGGGACAATAAGATTCAATTGAGCGAGGTTTCTGACTTACACCGCGACTCGCTCGTGGTGCGTGCAGTATTGAAGAGAAGATTTCAGGACAAACTCGGTGATTTTCTAGAAGATGACTTTTTGGATGATCTTATAGAGGGAGTAACAGAATTATAATGGGAATGAAATATATAGGGTAGAGAAAATAGTAATGAAATAATCATAATAGTGGTCAATAATATTATAATAACAGTCAATGGAAATCAATGGATAAATTCATTGTAATCTAACAAAAATTCTTAAAATCAGTGTTCCAAAAAATTACCTTTTTTTGTTGCAAATGGAAGCATTCAATGCTATTGACGTGCCAACACTCGACGACGATGTTCGCGCAACATTGAGGCGATACAACGAGCCTGAAGAAGTTGAAGGCGAAAACAACTCGCAGAGACGAGATCGTTTGATTGCCTTAATTGAGGCATTGAAGGACTTGGGGGAGTTGCCTGATGAGATGGAGGTAGATGAAGATGAGGATGAAGACGAAGAAGAAGAAGAGTTCTACACACCTGGACCTGAAGAACTATACGAGGCAAGGTTGGACATACTCCACAAGTCTCTTGCACAAGCTCGTGAGCGGGTATCCAAGCTTCGTGCAAAATCGAAAACCCAGGACTTCATAAAAACACTCAAACACAGACGCCATATCAACGCGACTCTAGCGAAATACGAGGTGTATGGGTCCCAGGTGATCCCTGGAAACACGCGAGCGGTTTCTGCGGTACGATTTTCCCGCGATGGCGATCACATTGCCTGTGGTTCGTGGGACGGCCATGTGTACGTCTTGAAGAGCGACGATTTATCGACTGTTAAAACAACAGGTAATGGATTTCATAGTGAAAAAGTGAGTGCTGTGGATTGGAAGTCGGAGGCGGTCTTTGTTTCGGGTGGCCAAGAGGGATCGTTGAACGTGTGGGATGTTGGGAAGTCAACATCGCTGACCATTTCACCAATTCTTGAAGTAAAGAAAGCACATGACGACCGTATCACCCAAACGTTGTTTCACCCACACGCAGACCTAGTGGCATCGACGTCTTTTGACCAGACATGGAAGTTGTGGGACACTGCTCGTGGCGAGAGCCTCGTTCAGCAGGAGGGTCACTCGCAGGCTGTTTTCAGTGGATCCTTCCACTGTGACGGGCTGCTTTTTGCATCCGGGGGACTTGACGGGATAGTGAGAGTATGGGACTTACGTTCAGGCAGATATATCGCGACCCTCACCAAGCATATCCAGGGAGTATATTCGTTGGACTGGTCGCCCAACGGGCAGTATTTAGCGAGTGCCAGCGGAGATTGCTCGGTTAAAGTGTGGGACATTCGCAAGTTGCAGCATTCCGACAGCGAACTTTTCAGCATTCCAGCTCATACCAAGCTCGTGAGTGGTGTGAGGTTTTTTCATAGGAGCAAGGAAGAGAACCAGAATCTGGCTGGCTTGAGTGTTGCTGTGACAGACGAGGCCGAGCAAAACGCAGAGGTTCTTGATTCAGACGGGACGTTTCTTGTGACGAGTTCGTACGACGGAACTGTGGGGATATGGTCGGCAGACAACTGGGTGCGAGTGAAGAGTCTCGAGGGGCACACGGGGAAGGTGATGAGCTGCGACGTCGCAGGAGATGGGCGATCAATAGTGAGCAGCGGGTGGGATCGACTGGTGAAGTTGTGGAAGGTGTGAGAGAAAAAGGGGAGGCATGAAGAGATGGAAGGGGGCATGAGGGGATACATGAGGAGGCATGAGGTAAAGAGAGGGTCTGCAGGTTTTATAGAAATGACAATTGGTAAAGCATCTTTGTAGTCCTCATTTTCTGTACATATAGTTAAACTTTCAAATCCTATCTTAACTTAAAACCAACACTTTTAAATAGCTTAATGTTCCAACTGACTTATTGATTTACGTGTATACACTTTTACTCACTCAAATTTAGGTATTCATATTACTTAACCAAATTTAGGTATTGATTTTAGTATTCATTTTAGTATTCATTTTAGTATTCATTAGTGTTCATTTTATTTAGCACAATTTATTAGTATACATTTCATTGGTATTCTTTTTCTTTAGACAATTTATCACTATACTTTTCATTTTCTATTTTCACAACAATGAACTTGCTCAAGATATTGGACGGCACGCCCGAGCCTCCGGTGATCGAGCTCCAGCTCCTGAACGTGAACACGTCCGGCGACTACCTGCTCGCCACGCCCATGTATGAGTTTCAAAAGGAATTGACGGACCAAATTGTATCGCTCCACTACCCGGATATCTTAAAGTACTACGAGACCAACGACAAGAGAGATATCATTATCAAACTGTTGGAGATCTGTATCAACAACTGCATGCTTGTGAGCACACACCCGTACTTGCTTATCAACCACTACATGCCCAAGAATCTCCTGCTGAAGGACATGCACTTCAAGTTGGCCGAAACCAGCGGAAAGTTCAGCGTGTTGAAGGACTTGATGAACGTCATCATTCTGCTGCGGAAACACTCTGCAAAGAACATCGGAGTGGTGATGAACAACGACATGCGCTTTTTCGATCTCTGTGAAGCGCTTCTACTCGGGTGTTCGGGCAACAAGGTGGTGCGGCGCTACAACGGACACAATGTCCAGCGAGAACTGAAAAAACAGTCGACAAAAGGCGATTCTGGCACTCAGACAGTGATCCATTTACTCCCACACGACGGCGCCGTGCAGCGCGGTGCGGATGTTATTGAAACCGTAAAGTTCGACACGTTGGTGGTGTTCGATGCATATGTGGAAACAGACAGCGCATACTTCCAGCAGTTACGCAACCAGAACCAAGAATCTGGGGATGCTGCGGTTATAGTGAGGCTTGTGCCGATGAAAACAGTTGAGCACTGTAAGCTTTTCTACAAGGACCACGCACATCAACCGGACTACTTGTTCAAGCTCATCTCGTCGATCGTATGCTTGCGAGAATTCATAGGAAACTTACCACCGGATGTGTTTCCCATCTACAACCAGAAGTTGCGGTACCTCGGCTACAAGTTCTTCGACCACAATCAGCGCACAGGATGGCCCCTTCCCGAGCTTCCTGCGATTCCTAGCTTCAGCAGTGCGGATGTCGAACGTTCGCTATTGACCGAGGTCCACTTCCACTACACTCCATACGATTCCGTTGACTTCAGCGAAGCGCAGCCCGTGCAAAAGAAGCCCACGTACTATGAGACGAGGCGCTTGGAGCTGGAGTATATCACGAATCCACTCAAGAACGACCACAATGTGCAGGCGGGTGTCCACAACCACACTTCCGAGAAGGCAGTTGTTCTTACCCACCGTCTCATAATGCAACTCAACTGCGCCTTGACTGCGCGCGACCTTGCGATCAGCGAATTGGAGAGCTATACGAAGCCCGTTTCGGAAACGTGCGAGGGCCGTCTGGACCGCGTCTTGGGGACGGCGCTTTCGAACATCGTGGGGGACATCGAGCACGCGCAAGCGCGAATAGATGCGGGAAACAAGCGCATTGCAAAGAAGCACGCAGAGGTGGAGCAGTTGCAGAAGCAGATCGGCGAGTTGCAAGAGGAGTTGGGGGGGATAATAGAGCAGAATAGGAAGCTGGATATAGTTTTGGAGGACAAAGAGGGTGAGGTGGATGAAGGGAATACGAATGATGACAAAATGGATATAGACGTGAAGGAGGAGAATGAAGAGGAAAATGAAAAGGAGAAGGAGAATGACGATGAAAAGAAGGAGAAGGAGGAAAATGAAAAGAACGATAAAGAGAATGACGAAAAGAAGAACCTTGTTGACGAAAAGAACCTTGTTGATGAAAAGGACCTTGTTGATAAAAATAACCTAACTGAAAATAAGGACGATACGACTGAAAACCGCAATGTCGACAAAACAACCTCCCTCTCTACGTATACCGCCAACCAGGAAGAGTTGTGGGAACTTCAAGCCAAAATTAAAGAGCAGGTGGCACGCATCAACGCCAAACGCGACGAGAGAAACTACGTCTCACTGGAGTACAACAAGGTGCTCGAGTCTATCAAGACTTCCGAAGCAGTGTTGGTGGATGCAGAGAACGAGTCGCGCACACTTGCAGAACGCATAGAAGCGGCCCAGGATTTGGAGGAGGGCGAGAGAAATACCTACAACTCACGCCGCGAGAAGTTGTTGGGCGCGGTGCGTGTTGAAAAGGAGCGCAACGACGCTTTAAGGGTGAAACTCGGTGGTACATTCCGGTTTTTGAAGAACACCGTTCATTTGAAGAAGAGGAAGGGAAGGACACCAAATAAGTAGAAGGAACCAGTAGAATGGAGAGGGGGACTTAGGAAACTGAATACAAGGGAAAGGAATAGATGTGTAGTGAGGAAATGTAGTGAGGAATAGAGGTGAGTTTCTGATCGAAACGAAGAAACCGTTTTCAATTAATCATTTAAGAGCAGTGGCACTTTATAGAATCCCTCTTTAAAAACCCTCTTCATATAATCCCTTTTTAAAAACCCTCTGTATGTTTTATCCCTCTTTATAATCCCAGTTCATGTTTGATACAAATCGTGGCACTTTCCCTCTTCATATTTAATACAAACCGTGGTACTTCTATATATAAACCGAGGACACTCACCATACTTCACTCACCATACTTATGATCTATAAAAGATATATAGGCATCTCGGCCCTCAACGAATCAAGAACCAACACGTTATTAATCGGGCTCTCCTTCTTGCTAAGAAACTGGATCACGTCCTGGGCCAAGGCACCGCCCAATATGGCCGCGACGGGCGCAAACTCTGCGTGTGCCTGCCGCACGAACTTCTCCACGTACTCGTCGGTGACCACAGTTCCTGGGATCGCCAACGCCTCGCACATTTTGACCGCTGCCTCCTTGAGACTTTCTGCTGTGGCGCTTTCCACGTCGAATAACGCGAATATGATGGGGAGTGCTGCTGAAAGGCGCTTGAGCTGTCGCCTGTTGAGCTGTGCTGGTAACTCACGCGATGTGAATATGTTTTCTATGGGCACGTACTCATCGACAATAGTAAGTGTTTCCTTTCCATCAGCGTACTTGACATCAGTGATGGTCTTACACCTATTGATCTTTGTGTTTGGCACTGTTCTGACGTTTCCCGCGTCGCGCTCGCACTCAGACTTGTGTTCGACGAGATCCGTAAAGATGTAGCCAAACATCCCGTGGAGACCTGCAACATAGAGTGGGATGTGAAGCTTTCTGCTTGCTGTGTTGAGTCGTATGATTGTGTCTTTGTCCAATTCTGTAGCAATGATCAAGTCGAATCTCTGGAAGTATGCCTCATCATCAAACACTAGTGGGTCTGTGTTGGTGGTCAAATTCACCCGCGGATTCAAAGCAGTGATGCCATCGATGATAAGCGGGAGTTTTAACTTGCCCACTATCGAGTCATCGTCAGGTAAGAAGTACTGTGCTGCAAAGTCCTCTTCTTTGACTGTGGTGCTGTCGGCGAGTTCGATACTGTTGAGACCTCCAAGAACCAAGTTCTTCACAATCTCGGTACCAACGGCGCCAACGTTGATGATGAGAACTTTGGCCGAACGGAGGCGGAGCTGTGTCGCCATACCCCATAACCGAATCTGCCGGTCATAGAGCGCAATCTCGTCGGCAGTGAGTTGTTCAGACATGAGAAAAAATTAATGTTGCAAAAAGTGATTAAAAGTGATTAAAAGTGATAAAAAGTGATAAAAAGTGATAAAAAGTGATTAAAAGTGATTAAAAGTGATTAAAAGTGATTTTGAATAAGGTAAATTTTTGAAAAGTGGCTAATACTCAATTGCTTCAAAATTGAACACTATCTTATAGCGATATCTCCCTCAGGTCTCATTTTCACCCAGTTGCTTACTTTATAAGTTTTGTTGTGCCGACGCATTACTTTCTCTATGTCTATATCCTGTTAGCAAAGCTCGACTCACCTCTATCAAAGCATCCAAGGAAGTCACAAGATACTTCATCTTGCTTTTCTATCGTACCTTTAGATCTCCTTCTTCTGCCAATGTTTTGATGATCCAACTCCTTTGCAGATTTCATTTGTGTCGTTATTCTTCCATCAATCTCATATTTCATACTCCCTCTTCGTTTCGCTCTTTCAATCTCTTCATTCTTCCTCTTCGTTTCGCTCTTTCAATCTCTTATTCTCCCTCTTCTCTTCATTCTCTTCATTCTCCCTCATCTCTTCCATTCTCTTCTTTCTTCTCTCTCTACACAACCTCATCATCCTCAGGCCACCACTCTGGCTTAAACACCTTGATACCAATCTCGCGTCCGCCCTCCAAATCTGGAACCTCAATCTTGAACATGTAGTTGTTCTTCTGAAGATCGTCAACATTGATCAACACAAACCCCACATTCTCGTTAATCGACAAGATCTTACCAAGCGACGACTTGCGCTTGCGTACCGGCGCAGATCCAAACGGCGACGAGGCAAACGGCGATTGTGGAGACAGTGGCGCCGAGTCCTCCGCTTCGTGTAGCGGATTCACGTCAAGCTTCGACAAGTTGCTTATCTGCATCTGCTTCAAAAATTCAACTATCGGTTCATTGTCAATGATGGTCATGTGGTTCGTCACGTGCTTGTCTTCTAAATCGAAGAACTGGAAGGGCATGATACGCTTTCGGATAACACCGTTGTTGAAAGTACGGATGGTGAGTTCCTGGCCGACGTAGCAGCCCTTTTCGAGCGAGAGCCCGTTGACGTAGTCGAGGTTGCACTCGAACGGAAGAAGAGGACCCTCTGTGGTGTCCAGGGTCTCGAAAAGACCATTTATGTAACGTCTGCTAGTGACGATGTCCTCGTGGACGGCCTCCAAGGGGAAGGCAAAATTGTCGGAAAAGATCTCACGTGGGTCCTCCAATTGTGTGTTTGTCAAGATTTTCAAGCCAAAGTTAGGGATACGGTTGTCCACTGCGAAACCAATGACCTTATCACGACCCGACTCGCTGAAGAGATAGGCCGAAAGGGCGTTTGCACTCTCGATCGAGCTTTCAGGGTCCTTTGAAGTGAGGTACGAGTTCATGAGGTTGGTTAACCAATCATCGAACTTCAAGTCGTCGTTGTAGTAATAATATGAGTGGACGCCAGTTTCTTGTCTGATTTCGACTTTGGAGCTCAATTTGTGCAATTTGAGCAAGGTGAGCAATTTGGACGTGTATCTTGAGTCGACCTCCACCAAATAATTCGGGTAGGTCCAATCGTCCAGATCCAGCTTTCCATCAATGTTGTGGTATGGGTATGCAAAGAGGAAAAGATCCGTATTAACACGACCCTTTGAATTGAGAAGCATGGTGTAAAGCCCATCACGACGAACGTAAATCTCTTCATCTGGGTCGTAGATATCCTGGTGGAGCACTCCCCAGTTTGTATGCACATCTATGACATCTCCCATGTTGCGATCCACCAAGTCGAGCGTGTGCTGCTTTTTTTTCACAATCGCCGGTGACAACCGCGACGTGATGAGTCCATTAAGGAACTTCGATGCATCAGGTCCCTTCACTTGGACAACAGACTTGGATAGTCCACTGAAACCAGATATGGGGATCTTCATCGTGGTCTAGATCGAAAATATGTGCTGAAGCGGAATAGTGGCCAGTTATAAAAAAAAAAAAAATAAAGTGGCTGCCGAAATTTTCCCCAGACCCATACTGCAATTACAATTCGTGACGGAACAGAAAGGAGCTCCGTCAGCATTTCGCAACCATCTTTCGCCGCCTGCTTTGCTGGGCCCGGGTTCCCCTGCATGCTCACATGATGCCGGCGAAAATCGACCCGACAACGAGGGCCACGGGTTTTCTAGAGCTTTTGCAGCACAGAACATTTTTTGGGGCTTACTAAGGACAGTATTATTTATCGATCTAGATTCCGGTTATGAGTACGCTTGGTAAATAGGGAAAGTTCCCCGATTGGAGACAGTCTACGTCAGTGTGCCTTATGCATCTGTAGTGCATTCGTTTTCTGGAATTATCATTGGGCTGCTGCGCTGCATGCCCAACCAGAAAGGGGCGAGGTTAACCACACATTTGGTCTACAAAATATGGACTGCCCAAAGCTTATTTTTCGCTTTTAGTCACCGCGAGCTCGTGGTTTCGCCGGACCTCCATCCACAGCAAGTCACTCCCAAAGTTGCTATCTGGTGCGCTCATAATTTCTCAGAGCATCTCTACTGTTGATCCTTGCAAATTCACTGGGTAACCGTTGGCGAGCATAAAAAGGAAAGGCAGGTATCCAATTTAGGGAAGAGCATCATGGACTAGTCTAGCAAAAATTGTTGGGTACCTCACGGCAAAACTAACGAGCCCAGTGTATGGTCCAGCTTGAGCAGATAGCATGTGAACTGGCTCTGTACATTTTAAGCTCTAAGGGTCTTCGTATATCTCGACACATAACTGTCAAGTGATTGAGCTGATAAAAAGGACTATCTGTGCAGGAGGAGGAGTTTCTACAGCCGAACCGACACTAGACTCTGCCGACCAGAAACTCTAAATTCTTATCACGCCTGTGTAATTACAAGCGGGTGAACCTTATCGAGGTTTGGGATGCCGAAAGTTGCAGATATTTCTGTAAAGGAAACAGGTGCCTGACCTCCATTCGCATTTTGAGCGGTGATGTGTTGGGAGCACTCATAGACATTTTTGCTACCAAGTTCGTATTTGGACAATGATAAGGAATGAAATGAAATTTATGAAAACGGACCAACCATCTCAGAACTGAACCACAAGATATATTTTCTCTCAACCAGAACGACTATATTTTCAACCAGAACCACTATATATTTTCTATTTGGCATCATGATTATATGTTTTGTTCATTTCTTTTTATCATCTAGTCTCTCCCTCTATTCTCGTCCTTTGATTCAGTTCCACTATTCTACTCTTCCACTGTTCTCACCTTCGTTCATCTAAAGCAATCTTCGGAACATGCCGAATTGACTAATATGCACCACATCGCCCATACCTAAACTATACGGCAGCGAAGGTTTTCTGGCGCCTGGACTCGGTGGTCCTGGTCGTCGGCTCTTAGAGCACGTCAGCTAGCCGAGCTACCATCTTGTAGCCACATCAACGGGTCACACAAGTACATTTTCTCGGCGTTTTCGAACCTTATTCGGGCCCAAGAACTGGCCCTCGGAGCTACCGTGCACTGGGGCACCGACATTGCAAACCTTATTCTATATCTTGTCTCGGATATAGCCTTTTGTGCCACGAAGTCTATGTAGGCTACGTGGCTGTGTGGTGGTGGTCTGCAGCTCGGGATGCTCTGCGCAATACCCCGAAAATGCCGCGGGTTATGATGTCCTTGGTTGCAATTTTTTTTGCATCCATGGCTATCGTCGTCTATGATTATAATTCACAAGCATTTCTACCGCGCTTTTGTGGGCCTCTAATCAGCTCATTTCCACGCATCAATTGAAACCTTATTTGCTAACATCGTCTCCACTTAACGCAGGAGTCGTGACACAAGTCTTCTGACATATGTAACTGTTCACCTCAACAGTACAACAATGTAGCGCTTAAACCTGACTACTTTACTATCATACACGGCTGGGAGGATCAATGAAGGGGAAAGATGGTGAGGACCTCGTATAAGTCTTGATAACCGTGCCCGTATTTGGACCTTGCGGTCGTCGTAAGTTTTCAATTGCGGAGTCTGCGCATATCCAGATGTTCTACTGTTGGTCAAGCTATCTTAGTAGGCTTCTCCGCATTTCAACCGTCCTCCCCACATTGTATTGATCACTGCTTAGCTGTTAAATCCGGTAGCCCAAGTATGACTTCAGTTACATGACAGGCCGGGGATAGGTGGAAGTAGACGTGGTAAGTGAAGACTGAAACAAAGTACAAGTGTGGTAGTGATGTTAATGGTAGGATGTAGTCTTTGAGGTTGGAGAATTGTCGTGAGATCGTAGATTATCGGCAGTGAATAACATCTGGCATCCAAAGTGAATACATCTGATACTCCAAGTGACTAACTTATATCCAAAATGATTCATATCTGATACTCTAAGTGACTGATAAGTGAACCACAAATGAATATGTGAGAGCAATATTCTGTGCTCTTGTACTTCAATGGAACATATTGTCACTAGCGAAGGTGATGTTTAGTTGAAGTATTTTCAACTTCGGCTTCTTGTTCTACAACCAAATATAACATATTCAATCGAAAAAGCGCTTTATTAGAGACTCCAAAGTTATGAATAGTATTGCAAGAGCTACGACCAAGAGCGAACAAGAGTCAAAATAGCTCCATAAGTCGGTTTCCACAAGTCATATTCATGTTTCCGCAAATTACTGGAACTTCAGTTTTACTCTTCATTCCCAAAGTAATCAGTTATAAGGCTGTTGCATTTATTGAGTTACTCAGGTTTTCCTGTTACTTTTACTTAATTTTGGAAGAAATGGATCATACTAAGGAATCATTGCTGGAAAGACAAGCATCATATCTCACCTTTGGCCAAGTGTTCATGTTTTCAAATATTGAAGGATGCTTATTGATTTTTTATACTATGAGCAGTTTCGATAAGATAGTTTAGATAAGTTGGGGGAATTTGGGGGAGGTTTTTTGTGACGTTAAAATTTTCAATACGACGTTACAAGACGTTTCAAAACGTTTCAAGACATTTTTTTAACGTTTTCTCAATCTTTAACTGTTTGCCATTACTATACTACGACCTCACCTTGACCTTCAATAAGACCTCCTTAATCGACTCTAGTCCTTTTTTACTTCTCTCCCCCAGCTGATCATTATGTCGCCTCGTTTTTTGAAACTGCTGCCGATCTTGATGATCTAGAAGGTGTCTAAAGACTTCTATTCGAGGGAGTTCAAAAAGTCCCAAGTTCGAATGCCCTCAAGGTCGAATACTGTCAAGTTCAAATGCTCTCAAGGTCAAATACTCAAGTATCCTCACTGCTTATTCGATTATGTCGAACTTTTTCAAGGAGATTAAGCCAAGCCAAAAACCTCAGTCATCAACCGTAAAATATTTCAGTCATTCGCATTAAGGAGACTACCTGATTAGGGACATCATTAATTTTTGTTGGCTTGAAGGGTGACTTACAGACAAGTTTAAGCAGATTTTATGGCATCAGACGATATTTAAGTGCAACAACATCATTTTTCTCAACTAGGTTCAACAAAAGTCATTACTTCTCTCTGGTCTATTTCATAAACCCGTCCTCGTTCGTATTATCATGCAAATGTGCGCATCTCTCTCGTGACCTTTCGGTGGATCGCCATAAAGATCTCCTATCGATGAAACGAAAAATTGCAATTCCCCTGCATTGTCAGCCTTCGGTGTCACAAAACACGTAGATTCACGTGACTGTGCCTAAACAAGAAGAGCAGACGTCTTTTTCGATAATGGAACATGCACCTGGATGCACCGTTGGCCGATGGGGAGCGATTCCCACACCTATGTTTCTCGAGTAAACGGGCAATAGTTGTCGCTACTTCGAAGGCTTGGGGCGGCCACCTTGTCCACAATATTCACTTTAGCCGAAACTCCGCCACTTGGCGTTTCTGCCTTGTAGCAACTGGGGCTGATGGCTACGAAAACGCGATCTCTCCTCCCGCATTAAATGCATGCGGCTTAGGTAATTCCCCAAAATTTGATATACCCACACAACACCGTTTTCATCTGAGCGGGAATGTGGTTAGCTCTGTTTTCTAAGAAACTGAGGCCTCGCTACAAACCATTCACTGATCCTCGCACCATAAATCTGTTTTTAGATCTTTGTTATACTGCTAGCTAAAAAAAAATCTGTCTACGACTTCTATTTTTGTGTACCAAAAACATCATGCAAGCTCCACCATTGCTTCCAACAAAAGCAACGGACAAGATTCGTGTACAGTCATATCAGACTTCATCAACAATTTCCTTCACGAACGGCTAGTAGTTGGTAAAAATGTATCTCAACTTAGACAAACATACACTACGCCACCTTAGGATCGATGTTGTATCTGACTAAACCCGTATTGACACACCTTCATCTATGACGTCGTTGAAAGGAACATTACACAAACTCCCTGCCAAGAATTAAACTCTTGTTCAAATTCCGTCCGAAGAGCTCAAACATCCGTACGTAGCTGCCACAAGCAAGATCACACGAGCGTTAAACATTTAAATATTTGGCAATTCCCCCTAACACTAAACAGATCTTCAAAAGCATTTGTAATGAGAGTCTTGAACTTCTTTTTCCTTTCCCTTGTTGCAGCCTTGCCTTTCCCAAAGCAAGGTGAGACCGTTACCATTACGTTAATATCGTCGCACGCTGGTAACGCAAACCACATTGCTCCTATCAGAAAAGTAAACCTGGTGTACGCCATTGGGGGTGATACTGGAGCAGATGCAACGTTCACATTGAGTCCAGAGGGAACGTTAGTTGACCAGGATGGGTCCGCAGTTCAAATCAACCCAGAAACTGGAGCCGTGAGCGCGGGAGTTGGAGCTCCAACTGGTGGCTTCTCCATTTACAATAATTACTTAGTACACGACAGCATGAAATCTTGGCACGCATGCCCAGCACCAGATGGTAGTTTCACATTATCCAACGATTGCCCTCATGGCGAGGGTATTGGCTTATTCATCACTAGTCAAAAGTCCCACTAAGAGGAACAACGGTCAGGACCCGTTCCACTACTTGCATTTAATTAATATATACCAGCATTGTTAAGCTTTTGTAGATCCTCAATGTCATCATACGTCTTTAAGGTTTTAGTTCTCGGCAAGCGGAAAAAATGCCCGGACTTGCCAATGGCGCGATTTGCAGGAAGAAAAAAAAAAGTAAATGGACGAGTCAGGAATCGAACCCGAGACCTTACCCATGCTAAGGGTACGCGCTACCAACTACGCCACACGCCCATTGGATGGAAGAAGATTCAAATGAGGGGGTTTGGTTGTGCGTGAGAAAGTATCAATTTGAAGCGTTTATAGTATTCTCTACTTGGAAGCACCAAATGGTGAGGAAAAGTACACTTTAGTTCTATCTCTTTTATTCTATCTTTTTATCCTAATTCTTTCATTCTACCTTCTTTTATTATATCTTCTACGTTTACATTGTCGTGATCGATGGCAGCCCAGGGCTTGGATTCAGCTTTGCAACAGCAATGTATCCATCGTCAAAGTTAACAGAGGTATAGAAGTTCTTCAACAAGTCACTTCCAAGAACTGCAAAACCAACGCTCGAAGCGTCTCCAAAGTTGAGGTAGCAATTTCCCCCATCGCTGTGGATGTTGTCGTAGATGCGGACAGTAGCAACGGCATCACCGAAAACTATACGTATGCGCTTACTATAGTTTGTTGTTGTCACTGTGCAAGATATCTGGAACGTGTGGCGACTATCATCGTAAGAATATGCGTCAGGGCTCCAAGCTTTGGCCATCTCCTCCAAAACATTTCGCAGCCAAATGGAAAAACTGGTTCCGGAATCCAAAACGATTGGGAAACTGGAGTCGATCACTTGCGACCCTATTTTGATAGATGTTGCGGTGATCATATTATGAGACGTACCTGTGAATGGGAACTTGTTGAGCAGTCCAGTATATCTAGAAGCATCCACTGCACCAAAGGTGATTTGGCTGTTTGATCCCCCATCCAAATACAACGAGTACCCTGCTTTATTAATCGCACCTGCCTTTTTCAAGCTGTGAGTGAAACTTCTTGAGGTGTCTGGAGGTCTTCCTAGTCCCAATATTCCATGGTTGGCTTGTGTTTGAGAAGCTACCCCAAAAGTTGCTAACACAGATGCACTACCCGCAGCTGAAACTGTATCTTTGTACATGGTCCCTTGTGCATTGAGACTGGAACCTGCATATGATGCACTGAATCCTTGGTTAGTTGATTGAGACAGCAGGGTATCGAAGGAACCTAGTGATTTGCAGTTTGAGCAGCTTGCTGTAGAGCCTGGTACCCATAAGATATCACTGCCTGTGTCCAAGCCAACGGTGATCTTTTGCTTATTCGAGCCGATGACAAGGTCGATATAATATTCATACGGTTTGAATGTGAGTGGCCCTGTGGAATACAGAGCCCGCTTTTCAACCTTCACAGAAACCAAGGGAGTTGCAAGACACGGGAGTATTAACAAGAGGAAAATGGCCAACATTGAGTAATGAGTTTTACCATGGGAAAACGAACGATATATAAGGGTGAGCAATTAAACGGCCAACAACCATAATTCTTCAATGTTATTCACTGGCATATTTACGACGAGGTGCTGCCAAAATTGCGTGCACGCCTTTATTTGCAGTCTCAATTGACGTTTTCACATCCAAAAACGGGCTGTCAATCCCCAAAAGAGGTTGGAACCTTCAAGTGGGGAAAAAATATTCACAAATACAGAGCCAATGAGCTTAAGAAACGCGAATGAGGAATAAGGTTTATGATGGAATACCGATGACCTTCATGCATATTTTCTGGGTGTATCTTCTTCCAGATCTCTCCATTGGTCCAAAACTGGAACTTCCATCATTCCCGCTTTCTTATCCCCACAATTTTCATTCCCAAAGTTGTTGAGCTGGGATCGCTGGAATTAAACTCCTATTCTAACTAGATCCACACTAAGTGCTGATCCTTGCAGATATTATGTCAATGCTCCCTGACGTCAACGAATCAATTAACAATAGAGAAGATATATGGTTAGAAGACCTGGTGAGAAAAGGTTAAAGGTAATGTATGATTAGAATTGCAACAAGAAATGGCTGAAATTACAAACATTTGGTGAAGAATTCAAAAAATAAGTCAAACTAGCAAGTATTTGGATTGAAAAAAGTAAATGCGATTTCTGTGGATCGAACACAGGACCTTCAGATTAACTGTGACTGAATCTCTTCAGTCTGACGCTCTCCCAACTGAGCTAAAACCGCTTTTACAAAGTATTCATTCAAAGTCTTGGAGGCACCGCTGACGTTGGTTGTTAAAATGCCAGCCGTTTCAGTAGCAATCTATACGGCAAGGTCCTTACTCTCGAATTCAGATGTAGTGTGACCTCCCATCGATCAAAAAATTCTAAATCTATATCTGGTCTTGGCTCATTCTTGGATCAAAATTATTATTTTGATCAGCAACAATGGGACCTAAGAAGGTGGAGAGCAGCTACAAGTTCCCGACATCGTTTGATAACTTGGGAAAGAACAAGAACTTCTTCAAACCGCAACCAGAAACCGTTGCCCACGACCAAATAGTCACTATAAATGGGTTCTTCAAGAAGGAGTTGTGCAATGAGTTGATCCAGTCGTTCGAGCGTGAATTGAAACTAGAGACTACCCCCTTGATCAAGAGCAAGGACTACGCAGCGCGCGTGAACGACAGATGCATAATAAACAGCTGGGCATCCGCGCAGACATTGTGGACGTACCTCCAGTCCATTCTCCTTCAAAACTTGGGTTATGAGGATGAGGACATGGATGAAATTAGAGACATTTTCGAAGACGCGGTATGTTTGAATTCACAACTCCGAGTGTACAGATACCGAAAAGGTCACTACTTCCAACAGCACTACGACGAAAGTGTGGTAGCGCCTGTGAATGAAAAAGGAACCAAGCATGGTAAGACAAAGTGGACGCTTCTCATCTACCTCACAGGCGATGCCGAGTTTGAGGGAGGAGGAACCATCTTCCATGGAAATTCGAGGTCGGAGAGGCCTTTAAATGTGCATCCCAGCAAAGGTATGGCATTATTGCATAAGCACGGAGACGATTGCTTGCTTCATGAGGGGGAGTTGATAAAAGAGGGAGTGAAGTGGGTGTTAAGAAGTGATGTTGTATACCCAAGGTAAGAGAAGAACGAGAAGGAACCTACAAGTGCGTCTTCACAAAGAACTACAAGTAGAGAGAACTACAAGTACAAAGAACTACAGGTACAAAGAACTACAACTACAAAGAACTACAACTACAAAGAACTACAACTACAAAGAACTACAACTACAAAGAACTACAACTACAAAGAACTACAGGTGAAGTTGTTAATAAAGAACGAGAGTTAAAGCTGGCTACTCAAGATACAATGTAAGTCACTCGTTTACTCAAGAGAGAACGATTTATGAATTGCATTACTTTTATTCATTGATTATTACTCATGGCCAAGGTTTTTCTTCGCTTTCGCTCAGAAATCGTCCTATCTACAAAGTGACTATCATCAATCATGACCAACTGCCTTCTTCATCGCTCAGAAATCGTTCAAGTGTATTCTTTACAACACTTAGAAATCGTTCAAGTGTTTTCTTTACGACACTTAGAAATCATTTAAGTGTTTTCTTCTTTCTACAAATCTCCCTTAACTCTTTTAGTGCGAAATAAATATCACCGATCGATGTCCAAACTTCTTCCTGGAATTCTGTTTGGTCTTTCCTCCATCTCGTCCATTCTGTCTCTGATGCTCTGCGACAAGGACATCTTGATCTGCATCTCTTCAGCTCCGACATCCAACAGGGACTCGTTGCGTGAAATTGTGAGGGATCTGGTCTTCAATTCACCGAAATCAAAGTACCCATATCCTCCCAGAATGTCGTAGTCGGTGTGCACCGTTTCCTCAGAATTAGTGTGGGAAAGTGGCTCCGTCAACGATAACGAGTGTGGGTTGTTGATGTTGAGAGCAAGGTTGATGGGGTGTCTTCTTGAAGGAAGGTCCGACACCTCATCCAACTCCTTCTGTATCTTCAACTTTGTGATTTCCAACTTGCGGATGTTGGAGTCATTGATATCAAGCAACACATCTTGTGAGTTTTCCAAGATGATCTCCTTGAAATCGTTGATGATTCTCTCGAACGTGTCCAAGAATCTCTGCGTCTGTCTGAACTTCGACGACACTGTGAGCGTGATCTTGTCCGAGTGCACAATGTACCCCACAGAGAATCCCTGGTCAATTGCAGGCGGGATTCCGAACAAGTGCACCGAGTTATTTCCACAGTTGGAAATGAGCATCTCCGGAAGCGTCAACTTCTCAATGAGCGGGTTGGACAAAAGTGGGATAGAGCCGTATGCCAGAGGCTCGATGGGCTCGAGGTCCAGGTTCTCTCTGTTACAGTAATCAATCAAGCTCTTGTTCTTGATGATACGGATGAAGGAGAAGAAATGCCTGTCGAAGCCTTGGCCATGCATTGCGTTCAAGTACTGAGTGGTGTGTATTTTGCAGCACTCCCTGAATAACTCCCACTTGTCTTGTGAAGAAGCACTCGAAATGAACTTCTTCACCAACCGCTCAATACTCCCGTTCTGCACCGTGATCAACTCGGTACGTGAATCGCGGAACTTACGCGTGGTGACTGGCTCCAAACTATTCACCATGCGTCCGTATAATGAGTAGTTTGCAATTTGGAAACACACTTGGAGGAAAGAGTCGATGGAGATGTTAAACTTCGACACCAAGTGTGTGTTCACGTGGATATTCAACGACTTGTACTCGTGCTGACTGATCAAGTCTGTCAATCTGGTCTCTGCATGGTGGATCAATTTTGCGAGTGTCTTGGTAAGCTTGAAGTTGAGCTTTTCCGCGTCGGGTTTGGTCTCAGCAGACGATACAAACGTAATTGACCCGTCAAAAAGTGTGTACTCTGAACCGTTGATGTTCTTGGCCAACTTCAAAATCAGATCAGTGTATATATCTCCAATAAACCTCAACATAGCCGTACTGTCAACCGAGACAGAGTCCCAAACAAAACCTGCAACCGAGTTTTCAGTTACCACCAACTGGAGTTTATCGTACCAACGCGAAATACATGAGCCAATCTGTACGTTGGTACCTTCAAGTAAGGTTGAAGTACCCGTAGATATCACCGAAATCTTCTCTGCAACAGTGCTTGGTTTAGACATATCAAGAACCACCATGAACAAGGCAGTATCGATGGTTTCTAAAATGGTAGGGTTCGAGTCTGCCATTTCCGCACGTCCCTGTTTCCAGTTTTCAAAGGTCTGTGTTGTTAACGACCCAAAGGCGTTGCTGATAGACTCGAGCTGGTCAGCTTCCTGCGCTTGTGCCACAATCTTCTGAAGAATAAGCGACAACTCATGGTCATTGAAATAAATGCTATTATCGTCAGGCAACACAGTCAACTTGTAGTACTGGTTATTACAGGCAATAACAAGGTGTTTGGAGTCCTTCTTTGTTCTAGTGTCCAGTGACTTGTGTGCTCCTGGCACCCTCGTGGTCCCGAACAAGGTTTGGTAACAGTTCATGCTCAAGGGATTGCCGTTACGCGGTGTCACATCAGGCTTCAAGGTTTCCTTGCGCAATGATATGATGAACTTCAAAGCGGAATTGATCAAACTGGAAGCTCTTTGGACCTGGTTTGGAGGATTGAGGGTCTTTGCATAAGGGTCCTCTTCCAACACCAAATACGGGTTACGTGGGAGAACATCTCCACGCAAATCACTGTAGATCTCATTGTGAATTGAGTTGAGATAACACAGATGGTTCTTGGAAAGCGCCTTCAAGTGGCTCTGGATCACTTCAATCAACTTGTGTGACTGGAATTGTTCAGCTTCTTGGAGGAGCAACTCATACTCATTCTCACTAACCAATGGCTTGATGGAAGTGAGGAGCTGTTCAACCGTGGATCCGAGCTCCGGAACAGGGAGATTCGGAAGATGCTCTTCGTTTTCAAAGGTACTGGCAGTCATACCGATCAATTGGTGCAGTTCCGTGGACTTATATATTCTTGTGGGGTAGCCGGAGTTAGGTAGTCAAGAAAAAAAGCCGGGTCCAACAAAATTGTATGGTGAAAGTCGAATGATTACCCTGAGGATCCACCACCACAACTGAGGTATCTGTAATCGGGATCGTGTATATTGTTGTCAGGCCAACCTGGAAAGTCCCTGTTGGTAATTTGAGGATTTACCAGACGTTTTAAGCCAGCTATAAGTGGTTTTGTATTGAGCGTTTCTATGGAGTCGAACTTAGGTCTCCCGAGCTTCGTTTAATTTTGCTGATCAAGGTTCTGACCACTGCGCCAGAATTTTTACAAATGAAGTACACCACAAGACTCGAACATCGGATCCTACTATTTGAATTTCTACCACTGTGCCATGTTGCTTGATATGAGATCACGACACTGGTTTTTCCGGGCCCCAGGCAGCTGGAATTTCGCGTTGAGACGGCGATTTTGCCTTCCAACTTATCAGTTTTAAACACAATGAGCGGGATAGCCCTCAAACTCACCTCGTTGATGGTGAGAACTGTGGCGAAACCAATCGCCACAGCCCTCAAGTCACAAGCCAAAGAACACGAAGTATTCAGAAACGCATGCATTCGTGTTGCGCAGACTGTCCATAGCACGGACTTGAAACTTCGTATGTCGCTCTTGGGAGAAAAGCGCATAAAGATTCGTCCATTGAACGACAAAAAGGCTATCGACAATGGAGCCACGTTTCTCTCGGAGATGTTCATCTTTGGTGTCGCGGGGTCATTGATCTTGTACGAGAGTTATAGAAGCAGAAAAGCAACCAGTGACCACCGAGATGCCGTTTATGAGGACATGGCGGTTTTGCAAGATGAGATCGAGTACTTGAAGAAAAAGATGAAGGAGTTGAATATAAACACAGACGACTACAAGTTACCTGAAGGTGTCAATACCAAGTTCATCAGTATTCCTGGTGTCACTGAAACACCAACGGAACAACTCCAGGGAATTCCACTTCCAAAAGAGGACCAAAAGGACGCAAGTAAGCCCAGTACTACCGCCAGTCAAAAGGGAAAAGCTGAGGTGCAAAAAGAAAAACAACAGGACAATTCCACGGGGCCCGTTGCAGCCTAAGTATATAGATACGCAACAGACAGATTCAGAACGGAAACAAAGTAGTTGTAAAGGGAACTTAACAGGGACTAGAAGAATCCAATTGAAAACAGCAACTACACCCACAATCGCATAAAAAGGTCGTAGGCGATCCTCAAACTTTCAATTTAAATGTTGTTATTTTCGCATGAGATAACAAATTCATTATTAATCCCTGATGAGCTTCCCCATTTACATTATCTGACAAACTTTACATTCCATCTTATATAGTACAAAGAATAGTATACAACATAACGCTAGCGCTTACTTTTGGCCCTTCTTCTTCTCAACCTTCAACAACAAGGCCTTGTTGATGTGTGGCAAGACACCACCATATGCGATAGTGGCCTTAATCAAGTTATCCAACTCCTCATCACCTCTAATGGCCAATTGCAAGTGTCTAGGTGTGATTCTCTTGACCTTCAAGTCCTTGGCAGCGTTACCAGCCAATTCCAACACTTCGGCGGTCAAGTACTCCAACACAGCAGTCAAGTAGATAGCACTCTTGGAACCGACTCTAATTTTGCTTGAGGCAGTCTTCTTCAAATAACGCTTGATTCTTCCCACAGGAAATTGCAATCCCGCTCTGGCAGAGTGCGAGCTCGACGCCTTGCTGGCCTCGCTCGACTTACCCTTTCCTCCGTGAACTTTTCCTTTACCAGACATGTTGTATTCAAGAAGAAACTGGTTTGTTTATTTTATTTGTTTTTTTTTGCTTTTTTGCGGATGTGCGTTTCGCGTTGGTCACGTTTTCGCCTTTCTATCAGTCACGTGGCAAGCCAAGTAATCGTACTATTCTAGTTGAGTTGAATGTGTTAAAGTTGAAGTGTGACGTTTTCAATTGGAAGTTTCAAAGGAGTTTTCAATTGGAAGTTTGAAATGGATTTTCAATTGGAAGTTTTGTGACGTTTAGATGGTGTAAATATTTGGAAGTCCTCTTACCTATTAATTATACTGCACAGACCCAACTCGCTGATCATCTTCTCTACTTCCACTCGCGACTTTTGCAACTCCGTGCTGATGGCATCGAAATGTTGGTATCCCTTCAATATCTTCATCAAATTCACCATGTCTTGTTCCGCAGCACTCCCAGATTCTTCATCGCTGCTGTCCTCCAATTCCTCTGCCGGGTCATCTTCATTTATGATCCCATCGTCTTTAGTGGTTTCGGAGTCCTCCAGTTCGAAGTCATTATCGTACAGTGAATCCAGATCGCCGACTACGTCGTCGTCACTCCCGTCAAGAACATCAACTCCACTGTTGAAGCCCACTTTACGTGGGGGTAATGGGGGTGGTGCATCTCGCAGTTCTTTTGTACTGTCTCGACGGGCCCTTTGGCGACGTCTTCTCTGCAGCTTCATCTCTTCGATGAGACCATCGTACTCTTCGCGATCCTCGTTTTGCACTGCTCTCGCAATACTATCGAGTATAGGATACGAGTGTACTCTGTATATTATACCCCTCAAGACTCCAAAATGTATGAACCTGCGCACATCGATGTTTGTGAGGAGCTTTTTGTGCTGTGCAAACCACTCTTTCACAGTCTGTCCCTGGTTGAGTGAACGGTAGAGGTAGAATAGCACCGATTTAGTTGGAACGGTGATCTTAGCAGCGCTTGGGGGAATGCGTATGAAGCTCTTTGTAAGAGGCGACATCGAGTACGACGCCAGCGCCAGAGTCAGCATGGAAATTGGGGTGGCGGCTTGACTTGGAGTGCTGGAGTTGATCATAGATTGTTGAGTGATAACATATGCCTGACACTCCTCGGCCATTCTGCCATTGAGCTTCAAAAAGTCTCCAATACTGTTGGTTGGAGCATAGATGTTGCTAAATTGGAAAATGTCGCTGATCTCAATGCACTTGTAGTGCATCAAGTGTTGGATGCACTGTTTTGTGAGAAGATAGTTGGAATCCGACAACTCACTAATCCGCTTGATAGAATTTACACCATTGATATATGGAATGATCTTGGTCATGGTAGGGTCCCAGTTAACATCCACCAATTGGTTCAATTTCACAGTGGCATTCGGCACCTGGTGCGCTTTGATGTTCACCGGAGGTGGCAATATGGGGAAGAGCTTGATATCCACAGAATTCGAGCTATCTAGTGGGATACAACACTCAGAGAAGTTGTTCAAATCCTGGTATATCTGGTTGATGAGCGATTCGATCGACGAAAGAGTGATTCTCTTGGTCTTCATGTGTCCTGGAGCCGCTGCAGTGTTTTTACTCTCCCAAAGTAGGTTGCTGATGCTTAATTTTGGCTGGTGCTGCTCCTTAAAGAAGATACCCGACTTGTCTACCTTACTCAACAAGAAACTCTGTTCCTCTAACGCTTGAAACATCTTTCCTATCCACGTAATTGCGGGCTCGTAGGGTTTCACATCGCCAAAGTCGTAGGGGAACACGAAACAGATATTGAAGTTGAAGGAGTTGCGCGCATAGTGCTCGTTTTCTATAGTCACCGGGTACCCTATTACTTTGTACTTATTGATCTTGAAAGATATGAGCTTGTTGCAAAGCTGAGGTTTGGGAATGACATAGTTCTTGACGGTGTCGAAGTTGAAGAGGTAAGTGGATTCATCGTCCTCGTCTGAGGAGTCTGATTCGGGATCACTGTCGTCGTTTTTCTTCTTTGGTGTGAGAATTGACCGTTCGGGGACTTGGTGCACGATCTTCGTGCCCGCAATTGGGTGGAAGACCGCGTAGAAAATGGCCCTTATGGGAATGAAGCCGTCTTCTGTTTCCATGAGTTGGTTGTAAAATGGAGACTAAAAAAATAAGGTAATTGCGCAGTTTGCAAAAAAAGGAAGCTGGAGCTCAGGTTCGAACTAAGGACCAACAGATTTGCAATCTGCTGCGCTACCACTGCGCCACACCAGCTTCTGTACGGGTTGATAGGTATTTTGCAATTCAGGTGGAGCCAGGTAAGATAAAGTTAAGTCTCAAATGATAGTTGGAACTCCAGATACCTTATAATGGAGAGAACTACCTCTAAGGTATTAGGCTATATTAGCAAAAAAGATGAGGACTCTATAAAGGAGTAGGCTAAATTTGATTACAAAACTACAACTGTTCTATAAACTTGAAAAAAGACTTACATGGAACCTCAGAAAGAGTACGAAACCGCTGAAAAAGCTGGATCGGACAGGAATAGAGTAATAAGCCTTGAATGGATCTTGCGGTGGATTTTAGTTATATCCACAGTGATGGGGGTAATATCATGGTACGTGATAATTAAAGGTACCATGCAAGATCTACAGTCAACCAGCATTCGAGAAGGTATAAATGGAGGTGGTGATCGAGCAAGTTTTCTAGCCGAAAACAATGCTCTTGGGCAGTGGAGGACTTTCGGTATATCTGGTAGTATTTCGGTATATAATTGGTTCTTAAATGGAGCCAACGCCATATTTATCACAGCTTGTTCGCTGACTTTCTTACAAGCTATGGAAATCATGATTCTTCCGGGTACTGGTGCAACGTTGTCTACCTGCGCGGCCACTGGCGGATCGCTACTAGCAGCAAATTTGTCAGCATATGTTGTTACACTGCATAGGGATCATGGTGGGTTCAACTGATAAACGGGATGATGGCTGTACTAAAATGGGTTGACTTACTACAGCGATTCTCAAGGTATGTAAGTGAATCGTTTACGTGAACTTGGACTTCGTAAGCATCTATTTTCGTAGCTAAGATTGTGGTGGAGGTGCAGATGGTGGTGGTGGTGCAGATGGTGGTGGTGGCACAGATGGTGGTGGTGCTTTTTTAGGTGATTCATTGGAAGGCTGTGGAGGTGGTGCAGTTGCAGAAGGTGGAGCAACTGGTGGTGGTGGTGCAATACCACTTGGTGGAGCAACTGGTGGTGGTGGTGCAATACCACTTGGAGGAGCAACTGGTGGTGGTGGTGCAATACCACTTGGTGGAGCAACTCCTGGTGGTGGAGGTGCTATACCGCTTGGTGGAGGTGGTACTATACCACTTGGTGGAGGTGGTGCTATGCCACTTGGTGGAGGTGCAATACCGCTTGGTGGAGGTGGTGCTATACCGCTTGGTGGAGGTGGTGCTATGCCACTTGGTGGAGGTGGTGCTATACCGCTTGGTGGAGGTGCAATACCACTTGGTGGAGGTGCAACTCCTGATGGTGGAGCCGCAACACTTGGCGGAGCTGTCGTGATTCCTGAAGCTGTGGTGATACCTGATCCTGCCATTGGTCCCATTCCTGGTGCTCCTGAATACCCTCCATTTTGTGCTTCTGCCATTGCCCATGGTGGTAACTCCACCTTAGTTCTTTTCCGCGGTTGATCGTCTCTTCTCTGTTTACAATCCCGTCCAAAGTGCCCCACTCCTCCACAAATCTGGCAAACAATGCTGGTAATGTCTCCTCTCTGTGTTCTCTTTTTGTATGCCTCCGGGTCATATGGCTTCGTTTCACGTAACGTACCGTTGAGAATGGCCAACTCACGCAACTGGCCACGCTTCAACTCATTCTGCCCGAACGGCGATGAGATGGCCTTCTCAATCACCTCGTTGGTCAACTTGATGGCCTTCTCGATCTTTTGCAGGGTGTCTGCAGTGATCACCACATGCAAGTCATCTGAGTTGGAGTCCAAGTGGGGATTTATACTCGCAAGAGCCGTTGACGAACTCGAAGGACTATCTGACGCAGTCAGCTTACCATCTTTCACCGATCCCTTACCTCTAATCGCCAACCTCGCACCACTCTCCTCCTGGAGCTGCCGCAAGGTGTTTCCTCTAGGACCTAATAAAAGACCCACAAAGTTGATATCAGGGTAGTCTTTGACCGGAATGTATATCTTTTCCATTGTTTTCACGGGTTTCCTGTAGTCTGCCGGCATGACGTAGTCCTTGACGTTGTTCGCCACGATCTCTATGAGGTAGTTGCGCTCCTTGTCCAAGTCTGCATGCATCACCACATCGCGGGTGTTTGTACGGTTACCGTAGTGGTCGTAGATTGGTGCGGGCTCTGGATCGCGCTTGTAATTGTGGTTGGACTGGCCACTGGGGACCAATGTGGAGATCGGTTTGTGGTGCTCGTTCGCAGTCTTGAAGAGCTGGGTGATCTCTGCAATGCGAAAGAGTTGTTGGTACGCCTCGGTTTGCTCTGCGGTGAGATGCCCGGTGATGATGGTGTCGAGTTTGGTTCGGAGCGATTTGTATCGCAGTGGGCTTCCTGCCCATTTGGTTGGTCGAGATGACATTGGAAAAAGAATGAGGTAATTAAAAATAGTTGAAATTGAACTGATGGAGATGTGGGTGAACAGTGAATGGCATGTTGATGGATGAAGATGTGGATGAACGTGTTCTGAACATGTTATTGAATGTCAGTGAATGAACATGTTATGAAGGTGATGTTATCTTATATTTTACTGACCTTGTTTAGTACCTTTTCCTATTATCTATAATTCTATAAGACTCTATAATTAAGACCTATTTTTCCTTCTCTTATTCTTCTATTCCTTTGGGTCTTTCTTCTATTCCTTTAGTTTCTTCTATTCCTTGGGGTCTTTCTTCTATTCCTTTGGTTCTTTCTTCTATTCCTTTCTCTCTTTCTTATTCTCCCTTTATTTCCTCTCATCTCCTCTCAAACCTCAACACACTCAAAACCTCCCATCCTGCCTTCCTGTGGATCACCTCCTCCACGTTCCATCCCCGAGACCTCCACACCTCTGCCACCTTGTCTGGGTGGTTTCTCGCGCAAAACAAAATGTACGCTATGCCCGTCCTCGAGAGGATCTTGTCCATGCTCTCCAACACTTCGTTCGTCACAACCATGCCGTCTTCGCCTCCCAACAAGGCCAAATCGAGCCACGTCTGGTCGTCCTCCGCATCGGGCCGCGCAGGCACCTCATCTGCAGGAACATACGGCGGGTTAAACACTAGCACATCGACCACACGCTCGTTAACCGCAGTTGTCAAACTCATCTGAAGCACGTCATCAGCCCCACCACTGGTGTTTCGCCTCAATGTCTCACGTGCCGTGCGGCATGCGTGTGGGTTCACATCTGTGGCAAAAAATACCGCCTTTGGGAGGATGTGCTGCTTGATGAAGGTGGTCACCAAACCTGATCCAGTGCCAATCTCACACACTATGGGAGCTTTGTAGTGCTTTTCTAGATATTCCTTCTGCTCCTCCATACAGTCCAAGAGGAGAAACGAGTCCTCCGACGGCTCGTAAACGTTGTCGTCATAACCAAAGTCAGGCGTAGGGAGCATGACTGGCTAAAACACTTGTGCGGAAATTTAAAATTTAAGATCTCGTAAACGAATCGCCACTACCATGCAAGTGAAGGTGAAGACATTAACAGGCAGAGACATTCTTGTGGACATCGAGCCAAGCGACATGATTATCCGCATCAAGGAGATGATGGAGGAGAAGGAGGGTATCGCTCCGCTGCAGCAGCGTCTCATCTTCAACGGTAAGCAGTTGGACGACGACAAGACTGTTGAGCAGTCTGGAATCACAGCAGGTGCTTCTTTGCACTTGGTCTTGACTCTTAGAGGTGGAAGATAGAAAGGGAGTAGCTGTGAGAATGGTGATGGGTACTAATGGGTGAAGCTTGGATACAACTGATACTGAAGCGGTGAACTATGGAGATACTACGAAAGCGGTGATACTACGGATGCTAAACTATGACTATGGATACTAAACTATGACTACGGATACTAAACTATAAAAGCGGTATCACTAGGTTACCTCTTTCTTTGACAAGAACATTGTTTGCCCTAGTACCATTCTGTTTGATAGAGATCGATCACTAAGCATTAATAGGGATAAGTGGGGTATAAATGTATAAGAATATAGTATATCTGATAAAGTATATTTGTTTGATACGGTATAGTAAACAGCTCAGACTCTCACTGTTGTGCCTACGTCACCCTTCTCTATCATTCTCTCCTCTCTTCATTCTCTATCATTTTCTCCTCTCTTCATTCTCTATCATTCTCTCCTCTCATTCTCTATCATTTTCTCCTCTCTTCATTCTCTATCATTTTCTCCTCTCTTCATTCTCTATCATTCTCTCCTCTCATTCTCTATCATTCTCTCCTCTCATTCTCTATCATTCTCTCCTCTCATTCTCTATCCACTCTTCACCTTCCACTTCTTTGCATTGGCCAAAAACTTACTGATATCCGGCTTCTTCAGTGGGAAAATATACTCCACGCTGCCATCCTCAGCCTTCGCAAACACTGGCATCTTGTCGTCCACGTTCTTCTGGCTTTCAGCGCTTCCATGGGCACTCTCGTAGTTCTTCCACGCCTGGAGCACCACAAGACGGTCGTGTGGCCTCTCATTCGCCTTGTAGTACCGCTCGGCACGCTCGAAGACAGCTCGCGACTTCCTCCGGTGCTCGTCCGTGATCGCTGCCTCGTCGAGGGTTCCAGCGTCGTACTCTTCAAGCTGTGAGGGTGTGAGAATACTGCTCTCAAAGAGTGCAAACGAAACAAATGCTGATGGAGAGTACGTTTCCGAGATCTCTTCCTCGAGCATCTCACGAGCTTCGTCGTACCGCATCTCCTCTTTGAGGTACTCGATTTGTTTGTTAAACACACGGAATTTGGAGTTTTTGTCATTCTGTTTGGAGTTTTTATCATTCTTGGAGTCTTTATCATTCTTGGAGTCTTCAACGTTATCATTCAGATCATTATTCTCCCTCTCGGCAACCTCCCTCGCAACCTCAAATAAAGCATCGCACCGCTCGTATTCCTCCGCTTCCTTCTCAAAATCAATGTACCCAAACACCACCTCCAAGCTGGGTGCAACCTCCAACCACTTTTCATACAACTTCCGCACGCGGTCCCAGTTGCCCAACCGTTTCTCGAGGTCTATGTAGAACTTGAATATCCTGGGCTTTGCAGCCACTCCAATGGCCCTCCCCATCACTTTTCTCGCAGAGTCCAAGCCCTTGGTGCGCAATTCAAACTCCGCATAGTTGACCCAAGCCTTTGCAAATGAGAACTTGCGGTGCGGGATCGCCTCGATGCACTGTTTCCATACCGTTCTAGCACGCTCTTCGTTCTTTTCCGTGAACTCTGCCCACATCGCGTACCGAATCCAGAGAAATATATACCGCCTCCACTCTGCAGACTTCACGGTGGATTTTGGTTTCGCTGCCTCTACTGCTCGTGCAAAAATCTCATTCACTGGTTCGCCCATCTGTTCAACAAGATCGATGTACGCCCACCACGAGTCTACCAGCGGGTCCTCTGCGATGCTGTTCTCATATGCCTCTTTCCTTTTGAGTAGTACTGACGAGTTTATTGTACTCGAATCGCCATTCCACCTCTCAAATGCTGTTTGTTCATGCCGTATACGCTCTTTTTGTGGTGCACTCAACCGCTTCTCTTGCACAATTAACGTGTAAATCGCCCGTGCACGCTCATGCTCACGCACAGATGCCTCCCACAGGGCCCACTTGCCCACAATCGTCGGTAAATGCAGCGAATCTGGAAACGTTGTAAGCAAGGTATTCACTGCTCCCTCGTATACGCTTCGTGTAGTCACCACATCTCCTTTAGAAACCTCAAAGTCTGACCATTGGGTCCATACGGTGCTGTCAGGATACGCTCTGGCATAGCGAGTGAAAACTTCTCGCACTTTTGCAGTTTCATCGTATCTCATCTCAAAGTGGACATAGGCATCCCAGGCCGCACTCTCAGGCTCCCACTTGAGCCATCTCTCGAAGATTTCCCTCACCATCGCGTAGTTCTTGAGCGTCTCTTCCGTCTGCACGTACATGAACCACAACTTCGAGTGTCTGGGAAGTGTTGTTGTGGCTCTGTCGAGCAAGTTGCGAGCATGGTTAATGTTCTTATGGCTGAGCTCAAGGTGAATGTACTGTGTCCAGAAAGGAATATACTCAACATTGACATCAAGGGCTCGTTCCATGATGGATCTCGCACGTCTGAAGTCACGGTTGTACTCGATTTCCCATCGTGCGTACCGGATCCATTGGCGGTAGTTGAGTCTGTTCTTGTTTAGCTGTTGCTCAAACTCCTTACGTTTGCGGAGTTGATATGCTCGAAGTTCGTCCAAGTCCTGGATCTTCAAGTGGGCCGTGCTGACATGGCTTGTTTTGTTTTCGAACGACTCCTGGATGAGCAGTTCGCTTGTGATGCCATCCATGGTAAAAAGATAGAAATCGCGGAGCACGAAATAATAAAGATGCAAAAAAATGCCTTCAGCCAGAGTCGAACTGACGATCTCCTCATTACTAGTGAGGTGCCTTACCAACTTGGCCATAAAGGCTTCTTGTGTGCAATCGACAGAATCTCATAAAATCCTGGGTAGCCTATTTCTTGAATTTCTTGATTTCTGACCGATAGGGAAGAAGTTAAGTACTTGATGTTTCTAGTCCATTTCTTGATTTCTGAGCGATAGCGAAGAAGTCAAGTACTTGGTGTTTCTGTGAATTCTATCTAAAGATACCTCGAGTCAAGTACTTAACATTTCTGACAGTTTATCTATCAAAAGACTTCGAGTCAAGTACTTGACATTTCTGACATTTATCTATCAAAGAAAACTTCAAGTCAATTACTTGACACTTCTGACAATTTACCTATCAAAAGAAATGTCCCTGGAAGGTTCTTAATCAAAAGAAAGCTCATTGGAAGTATGCCCTCGCACAGTCACTATAATCTTTCATCTTGTTCTTTGCACTGAAAAAATTAAAAAATGCCTTCAGCCAGAGTCGAACTGACGATCTCCTCATTACTAGTGAGGTGCCTTACCAACTTGGCCATAAAGGCTTATTACGGAGAACAATGAAATATGACGGTTTGAGTGGAGAGGAGTGGGCCAGGAGAAGTACTCGAAAACGACGGAATTTGGGAATTTCCGCAGTTGTTTGTATAGATGTGCTACTTTATATGTCAATAGTTCTCTTTCTTACAATTTCTCGAAGTTCTGAGAGAGTACCAAGCTTCTATAAACTGCTCTATTTTTTACACTTTTGGTGAAATACCTGAAAAATGTAGTTGCAAAGAGAAGTGAGAGTAGTCTCAATTGATAAAGAAATACTTCTATCAGACTCTTCATCCAGCGAGGACTATCCTAAAGGTAACCTCCTACAACTTCTCTACACTTTCTCTTTCAAATGTCTATTTCAGACTATACAACAGGCTATTACAGTAGCCATATTAGGCATTATGCATCCACTAGCCTCCATTCGAGCTTCCGATTTACTAGCCATATTCGAGCCTTCGATTTACTAGCCATATTCGTGCTATCGATTTACTAGCCTTATTCGTACCAGCTTCCCATTCACTAGCCCTTAATCATACTAGCTTCCGGCTAGCCTCCCATTCATCTCCTTCCTACACTCATCCTTATCCATTATGCATTTCTATCAGTTCTTCACCAAGTCCAAGCTTTCGTAAACAGCACCCGAAGACTTGTACAACTCAGCAGCAGTGACACCGGACTTGGTGGTCTCGTTGTCCTTCAACTGCTGCAACATGATTCTGGTCTTTTCTCTCTCCTTGAAGCCGTGCAAGCACTCAAAGTAATCCTCAAAGGCTGGAGCACACTCCTTGGTAGTAGCGGTGTCTGCAGACGTGTAGCATGCGGCCAACGTTTGGAATTCGTAGAAGCACTTCCTGGTGCCGCCAGATCTCGAGTATGGTTGCATTGTAGTTGGTTTTCTTTTCGAAAAATTCTATTGGATGAATTTTCGTGCGCGAACGACAAAAAGATACAGTGGAAATTTTACAGTGGTTGGTATTTCAAGGTGTTCCTATAATTCGGTCTTCTGTGAATATCTCTTAATCATGGTTATCTTCAATGGTGAGGACCTCATGAAAGGTAAGTTCTCTTTTTCATTTGCAACTTTTTGCACGTTGAAGTTGAACTTTCATGGAATTTTGCAGTAATCCAGCATTTTCAAACAGTCCTATCCAGAACTATCATTTATTATACTTTAATCTCCATACACAATATTATTCTTCACTCTCCATCTCTTGCTCCTCTATCTACATCTCTTATTCCTCTATCCCATCTCCTTGTTTTCTATCTCAATCTCTTATTCCTTTCTCATATTACTCTTTCCATTCTCTATACATACGCTAACATCTCCCTGATACATTCCTTCACCTGGTAGTACAATGGCCCGACATTCCCCTCTATCACCACATCTCCTGTGTCATCGCCATCACTGCCAAACCCATATGCAACCTTGCGGATCGCCAACATGTCGTTCACCACCAAAGTACCTTCACTCTTAAACTCCAGCACCAAGTTCCGCGCCTGGAGCTTCTTCTTGAGCTCTGGCAACAGGATGTTTCCGATCGCCAACTTGGGATCCAGCAACTTCCCATCGTTTTGAACAACCTGCTCGGCCTTCTTCAATGTGTACAACGTAGTAGTGTTTATGTAATCAGAGATATCTCTCTTCTTAGCAACGTGCTCATCTTCTCTGCTAAACAATTCCAACTCTCCGTAAACCTGTGCAACACGGTGGCTGCCGTCGATGTTCTGCCACTGCAATCCCTTCACCAACTCGTCGTCGAGCTTCACCTCGAAGTTACTGAGCGTACTCGACTGAAGAGACTCATCACTATCACCAATGCGGAGCTTTTCATTCACTGCAACGGGCCAGATTCCCATCTTGGTTGGGGCACGCAGACGTCCTGCGGAGCTCGCCAGAAGTTCTGCACGTATAGTTGCGAGTGAGAAAAACCTCAGTGATGCAGTGTGTATATGGTTGGTTTCGCGCTCCTGCTCATTCTGCTGCTGTGTGAACATATTAGCCACGGTGGTGAGTCCGTCCACATCCTCACCAACAGTGGTGTCTGGAAGTAAGACCAAATTATACGGCTTCAACAGCGACACCACCATATTTAAAGATCTGATATCCACCATACCAGAGAGGTCCACGAAGGAAAGACCACATCTCATACGGAGCTGTGCATGTCCTGACCCTTGTCTGAACGGAACACGCTTGCGTGGGTTGAAGAGCGTTTCGAGATTTTTCTGAAGCAATTGGTTGTTGAGAATCTCCTGTGGCGTGAGCTTATTGGCCAAGTCATCGCCACGCTCACGCTTACCGAACTTGCGCTCGTTCTCCTCAAACTTCTTCTTACCCTCCATGATGATCTGCGCGTTCGAAACCTCGTCGGTTTTCTGGTAGTCGTTCGCATCAATGACATCTCCGTAGTCGTCGATTTTTCTCTTGTGTGCCGCAGCCGAGTATGGGAACATCGCCTGACGTGGCTTGAGACGCAGCGTCACCTTCAAATCAAGGGCTGTGTTTTCCTCAAGTGCTTGTTTGATATAATCCGTGACAAATGCTTCATGGGCTGCCAACTCATCGAGGCCAGCAGCAGTGGTCTCTACTTGGACCTCTGGATCTGATGGGGTTGGTTCCACCGACGTTGCCGGTGTCACTTCCTCTTTTTCATCATCATCATCATCGTCTTCTTCCTCATCTGTGGAATCCTCGTCATCATCGGCATCTAACATATTCTGGTTCTTTTTGTCTCGCACCTTGGCCATCATCTTGTCTCTGCGCAGGTTCTTGATCCGATCTTGGAACTCCAAGAGTTCTCTTCCCGACATTGGCTCCTCACGCTGCCAGTCGTCTATTGAAATCACCTTCTCCAAAGGAACTGCCACTCCATCTTCAGCACGGCCGTTATTCTTGCGCTTTGCCAAAGTATACCATTCTTGATACAATTGCGAGCTCAACGTGCCACTCGCACCGAACGCAGACTTCTCGGTGATCAACACCGTGGTTTTCTCGTCTTGACAGATGTTGCGGAACACTGCAGTCAGCAAATCTCCATTGCGCAAATCGGCACCCAGACAAAACACAATCTTCGGTCCACTCAACTGGATCAACTCCAGTGGATCCAACAAGAGGTCAACCTTGGATGGTGCAAATGGTAAGCTTCGGTTATCTCCACCTCCTCCAGTCTCGTCGTCCCACTCGTTCAACACTCCCAGCGACATCCAGTCGAGCAAATTGCTGGCATAACTCAAGATCTTGGTACCCAGGTACAGCACAAAGTACACGGGAATGGGTGCTCCTTGAAGGTGCTCATCAACCAAGCGGAAAAGCTCGAGGAAACGACCGGAAAGTGAGGTGGGAAGCAACACAGCACCACCGTTGGCCAAAGTAGCGTCCACAAGTGCCAAAAACTTCTCAATACGGCGTTTGTGAGGCATAGGCGACCCAAGATCAGAGTTTGTAATGAGCGCAGTGGGCCTCACAAGCAGCAGGAGTGGTGTCCCGGTACTGCTCATAAAAGCAGCACTATTTAAGAAGGAGTCTCGGGAGTGGTTCCATGCTGGGGCATATACCACACGCTCAGCACGATGGTTGAGTAACCAGAATGCACCACCAAGAGTGTGCCCAGCACTGTAAGCTGTAAGCGACACACGGCCTTCGGCCACAGTGGTAGTCTGAGCAAATTTCACGAGGTTTAAGCGGTCGAACCACTCGTCCACATCGTCCAACTCAAGAAGTGCAGACTTCAATGGTCCCAAGACTCCACACGCACGGTAGTACTCGACCGTAGATATACGTCCCAATTGGTTGACGGGAAGGGTCGAATACACGGGAATCTGTGTCATCAAGTGTGGGAACAACACACAGAGTAGCACGTATCCACTGATGAACTCTGGCGTCAGATGCGACAACAATATGAGCTGTGTTTCCTTCAAGTGCGCTTCCATGAAACGAGCAGAATCAGGCGTGACTCCGTCCCAGCTGGGGTCCGCTATGATCCGCGCATCGTCAAACGTGAGAAGTGAGCACCGGAACGAGAGGTCCTCGGCTCCGGGCGTCACAACAGAGAAGGCGAACATGATAAAAAAGATGCAAATTTGAATTGAAAAATAATGTTAAGACTAATGAGGGAGGGAACGAAATGGGAGAAAAAAGTAGGGTATTAGTTAGAGGAATGGGAGGGTGAAGGAAGGGTAATCATAAAGGTGATGATAAAGGGGGTTGGCGATGAAATGGATAAGTTTACGTGAGAGATAATGTTAAATGATGGCTGCATTGGATTCAACGAAATTGTTTTAATTCTACAGTTTATAATTCTACAAGGTCTTTAAATATTCAAAGCGAATCTTTTTCAAGTATCGTCTTCTCCGTCTTCCTTCTCCATCTCTCTTCTCCATCTCTCTTCTCCATCTTCCTTCTCCATCTCTCTTCTCCATCTCTCTTCCCCATCTCTCTTGCTTCTACTTCCTTCAATAACACTATTATCATTATTTAAATACCCCCTATTAACTCTATTCTTACATTATTAAGTCCTTGGAAACGTTATGCTGTTTCTGGTGTGGTACGAGATCAACGTCTCTGCCTGTGTCAATCCTGGCAACTCATGGGTGGTGTTGATTCTCTTCATCTCGGCGCCCGCAGTACCATAATCTCCGTCACGGGCCATCTGCGCGCGCAACTGGTCCAAGTCGATTGGCTTCAAAAACTCACGGGTGAGAGTAGCCTTACGCTGTCTGCCACTGATCGTGTTCTTACGCGAACGGCCCTCTCCATGCGCAAAGTTCTGCGAACCATGGCGCTTGATACTCTTGAATGTTCTCAGGAGAACGTTGTGGTGCTCAGGGGTCTCTGGACTCTTCTCGTTGTCGTCCAACTTCTCCAACAATTCGGGGTCATCTTCCATGATGCGGTTCAAAAGACGGAACTTCTCAACTCCCTCCAAGTCGGTAGGGTCGTATCCGCCAGGGTACTTGTCGAACTTACCCTGCTTCACCTGCTCACGAACAATGTCCACGTCCAGAGGGGAAAAGTTCAACTTCACAAAGTCGTACGTGAAACGCGGAAGCAAGCAACATATCACTCCAATGAAGTAACAGCACCAGCATGCCAACGTACCAAGAACTTGTGCACCAGCCTTGAAGTACTCTCCAATCCAAGGACGTGAACTCCATGCTCCAGTCCAGAAGAACACAAGCAAAATCGAGATGCCATAGATCAAGAGCGACAACCAGTCCCATCTGTATTGTCTCAACAAGATGTAAAGGTTACATGAGGTAGCGGTAATCATAATCACAACGGTACCCATCCAGAAACGGTGGTCCACTTGCAATCCCTGAGGGTTCTGGAAACCAATGCGGTACATCAAGTATGGGAAGAAGAAACAGATGACTGACTGGTACAAACCGTCAAACATATACCACGAGAACTTGTATTGGGACCACTCCTTGCCCAAAATTCCTGAACGGTACAACTGTGGCACCAAGAGTGACACTGTGTCCAGCACATCTTGGTCAAACACTCCCATAACAATAACAGTCAAAGACGTGAAAGCCAAGTTGTAGAACATCAAAAACGTGTACTCGTAAAGATACGATCCGTCAAAGTTGTTGTAGATACCGTAGAAGAAACACGTGAACGTGAACACCACGTTCTTGTAGAAAAAGCATGGAACCATCTCAGCCAAACGCTTGTAAGACCAACGACCGTGCACCAAGAGCAAACGAGTTAAGAAACGGAACTGACCAATACCATAGTCACTCGACATGACTGCCTGGCGACCTTCTTCTCCGGCAATACCAACACCAACATTGGCAGCCTGGATCATAGCAACATCGTTGGCTCCGTCTCCGATAGCCAAGGTCATGACAGTAAGTGCGTTCTTCACTAACTTCACAACCTGTGCCTTTTGGGCAGGAGAAACACGACAACAGATAACAGAACGACAACGCTTACCCAAAAGTAAGAATTTCTCTTGCAACTTCGCAACAAGTGGGTCTGGGTGCTCACTCAAGTCCAGGAAAATGTGAGCAAGTGCTCCACCATCAATGATGAGCGCATGCTGCGAGTCAGGGGTAGAATGGTCCTTACGTGCAGCAACGATGAGCTCGTCCACGCGCTCAGGGGTATCAGTATTGATTCCAAAGTTCTCCTGCAAGTACTTCGTCACTAACGAATCC
Source organism: Kodamaea leandrae (assembly GCA_030564445.1). Taxonomy (NCBI): domain Eukaryota; kingdom Fungi; phylum Ascomycota; class Pichiomycetes; order Serinales; family Debaryomycetaceae; genus Kodamaea; species Kodamaea leandrae. Next base: position 23,953 of record JAJLUV010000021.1, on the reverse strand, counting down.
ACAAACTCAAGGTTGTCAGGATCATTCTCATCAGGACGAACAACAAGCAATTTCATGTCATTGCCCAATAAGTTACATGAGAACCCAATGTTGATAGCGGTCTCCACTCTGTCACCAGTCAAAACCCACAATTTGATACCAGCTTCGGCCAAGATGGCAATGGAGTCTGGAACACCCAGTTGCAAACGGTCCTCGATGGCTGTTCCTCCCAACAAAATCAAATTTTGCTCAATCTCTTCGTCGAGACTCTCTATGATGGCTTCACGAGAGTCGTCAATAGAAGCCAATGCAGCAGCGTAACGCTTCGACCACTCCTTGTACACAGTTGGGTCCAACTCTTTCTGAGCAATACAAAGGGTACGCAAACCTTCGTTGGCGTAGTCCTCCAAGTGCAATGCAGTTCTGTGGATGACTTCGTTCGAGTTGCGCTCTTTGTCCAATCTCAGGAAAATCACATTGTCAGCACCCTTGGTGATAAGAAGGTACTTGTTGGCAGGAGTCCTGACAACACACGACATTCTCTTTCTGTGCGAAGTGAATGGGATCACGTCAACCAATTCGTATTCCAACTTCTCGCCGTAGAAACAAAGCGAGAGCTGTTTACGTGCACGTCCTTCGAAAACAACACCCATATCACGAGCAACAGAAACAAGCGCAGACTCATCTGGAGACTCAGCCTTGAAATCACGAAGATCAGGGTCATCTGCATTGGGCTCTGTTACTACAGTGTGACAAAGAGCAAGCGCAAGCATAAACTCCTCGTTCGCTTCCTTTTGCGTGCTGTTGCGGTCGGCCAAGATTGTATCGTTGATGTAGTCCTGAGAAATGAACGTGAGGTTTTCAGATCTGAACTGATCGTTGTTAACGCGGTTGGTCAACTTGTCAACAACCACCTTCTGGTCGTCAGAAATCTTGAGCTTCCACTTTTCAGCCTCAGCAATCACGTCCACTCCATGGCGCTTATCAACACCCTGCTTGGCCTCAGTATAAGCCAAACCATACGACTTTCCGTTGATGGTACACTTCTTGAACTCCATAACGTTCTGGGTGAGCGTACCGGTCTTGTCACTGAAGACATACTCTATCTGACCCAAGTCATCGGAAATGTTCCACGCCTTTGGAATACATGGGAAGTCCAATGGGGCGTAGTACATACGTACGTCAGAAAAGATGAAGAATGCCTGCAACGTCTTGATAATCTCCACAGAGATATAAAGCGAGATCGGAACAAGGGACTGGTAGATAATCAAGGTCACAAAGAACCCAATCACACCGTTTGCAGCAGCAGTTGGGGCGTATGGCTTGAACTCATAAAACAACCGTGAAACATGCTTATCGGTGTAGAATACACCGTTCACCACTGCCGAAATCAAACAGAGAATGAAAAGCAAAACAAAGTTGATGATGACAGAAAGATTCAACTGGCGCGAAATCAAAGACACCTTGGTAGGGGTGATACCGGAGTTCAACATAATCTTGGTCTCTTCACCAGTATAGATAACGATACCTGTGACCCACTTGACATTACGAACGGTACAGCCTCTCAACAAAACGTTAGAGTTTGTGATAGGCTCTTTCTCGTCTGGGTTCACCAAACGTCCGTTATCGTCGAAACGCTCGTAGTGGATAGTACCCTTGAAACTGTACAAGGATGGGTTTGGAGCGTCACACTCGATCCAAAACTTGGAGTTGAGGAAATCACGTGAGTGCTTCAAGTGCGAGGAACCACCGGCGGTGAGAGAGGACTTGTTCTTCAAGTTAGTCTCACCATCCAAGTTCTTGGTCTCAACATAACAATTACCCTCTGCATCTGCGGTTGAGAGGATGACGACGTCTGCAGGAACCTCTTCGTTTGCTCCAATACGAATGATGGAGCCCACGCTGACGTCCTTCCAGCGACGGTTTTTGAAAGAAACACCAGTGGTGCTCTCTGCGTTTTGTTCGATAAGCCTTGGGTTGAGAATGGTATTAGCAGGAGCGACAGTAGAAGTTTTTCCAACATGAGATCTTCTATCCATGGAGGATCTAAACGCATCACTTGAGAAACGTGGTCTATCTCCGGACGGTCTAGTTCTTTCCGAGAATCCTGACGGTCTTCCCTGAATGAGACGAGAGTTTCTGTTACCCAGTTCTGAGTTTCTATTAATCTGGTGAGATTTTCTTCCACCAGGAACTCCGTAATCGGATTCCTCCGAAACAATGGTCGACACTCTACGCAACTGGGTCTCCTCCAAGTCCAATTGCTCCTTCAACTTTTCCTTGTGTTTCTTGGAACCGAAGACGGTGACAATGAGCTTGAGGATGCCTTTGAGAATCGAAGCAATGACCTTCAGGCACCCCTTCTTGAACTTACGCCAACTTGAGATTTCACCTTCGATGACATTGTGGTTTTCCAATCCCACCAACATGTGTACCGGCAGGTTATTGAGGTCGAAGTCACTCTTAGCACGGGAATAATCTTCAAAGGCATCTTTAATTGCGGTAATGCACACAATGACAATCAAAGGCACAGCCGCAAGGCCCGGCAGGGGAACACCAAAGATCTCGATAGCACTCAATATGACCATGATCAAGAAATACGAGTTGGCCACGTTTCTGAATTGTAACAACAAGTTCTTTGGGATGAACGACAATGGAGTATACTTTGTAGTTCTGATTTTGTTACGAGGATACACAATGACTGGATGACCATCAGGTTCCGACATTTCCTCTGGTAATGGTTGGTTGACATAGACCTTACGCGGGATGGTCTTGTATATCTCCTGAAGATACGCAGGCCGCAGGGCCAATTCCTTTCTAAAGAAGTAGTTTTGTATGCGAGCCTTGAAAGACGGAGGAGGCGTCGTCACAAGGTCTTGAACCGAGTAGACATCCTTGTCTTCAGCTTTTGTTTCGGGGGTCTTATGGACCTCATCACTGGTGCTGGTGATACCACCGTCGCTCTCACTCTGCTGCCCGTAGGATTCAGGTGGCGACATCGGTGAGATGTTTAGTAGTAACGATTAGTGGTAAATTATAGAAAAATGGAACGGAAAATATTTTGTTGCAAAACAAACCGAAGACTCCCCTACAGAAGAATACAGGCTGGCGAGGCAGAAAAGCAAAATGGCTGAACCGGAATAGGATACCGGGTACAAAGGGGACCCCATGGATTACACGGCTGGGAAATTTCGGCAATGGTGTGGTCACGGACCTCTGCGCCCTCTCATCCATAGGCTGATTGGTATCCGAAATGAGCCGGAATCCAGGTTTTACGCAGGTTTTATTTCCCTTAGCGCCGCTTCTACTACTATTCTGGGAGTTTGTCAGCGAGAAAAAAAACAATTCAATTTTGTGAGCAGCAATTTTGGAGCCAGCTTTGTGTGCTTGTTTACGGGCCAAGAGGTGGAGATGAGGAAGATAACGAGCGAACAACAGTGGATTGAGGGCATAAACGATGGATAAAAAGAGTGGTTAATAATGACATGCACAGCCCCATTGCCACCGGTCTAAAAATATACAAGATAGTGGAAATTTCCCATCGGGGTTATAACGCAGGGCTTTTTTCGGTTGCTCTATTGATGCATGCCGTTGTGGAAGATTGTGGAGATTAATTTCAGATGAGTGAAGGAGGTAGCAAAATGAGTGATAGCTGAGAGTAATGGTGACAGAATAGTCGATGGTGACGCTTGATGGTAGGGTATGCTAATGATGATTAGTTTTATTACGTCATCATGACTAGATTATGAGATTTTCCGTGCAATTGCCGTAGATTGAGACAAGCCCTCCTCGTAAAAATGATGCGAGAAGGTACACCGATGAAGAAACAGCTAGTAACATCACTCTCAAATACCCCGATGTGCGCTGCGTAAACTTAAAGAAGAACTGCTGTAGTCCAAGATGCGGTCTCGATTCTCACAGAACGCTGTAGTTCAAGATGTCAATTCTTCTAACCATGCCACATGTCACTGAAATTGAATTCAAGCTGGGAGACACTTTTATATTGGATTTAACTTGGAGATACCTTCGTGCTTGTATAGGATATCCAGTGTTATGTAAGGGCAGGATATCCAGTATTATGTCAGTATTCAGATGAATAGAGCTAGTGCTTTTTTCTCTTTTTCCTTCCCTCAAATTCATATAAAACCCCCTCATCTCCATCAAAGGTCCCTTGGCCCAGTTGGTTAAGGCGTGGTGCTAATAACGCCAAGATCAGCAGTTCGATCCTGCTAGGGACCATTTATTTTTGATTTTTGAGACTCTTTTGCACTATTTTTTTCTCCCTCCCACGACTTTTCAAATTTTCCAGTGGACAACTTTTCGACAACTTTTCACTTTTTCAATTAATTTATCACCACTTACACCATGTCCATTGAAGAAATCCCAGAAGGCGCCGACGTCGAAATCATCTCCAAGAACGAGAAGAAGGCCAGAGAATTGATCAAGAAGTTCAGCTTGAAGCAGGTCAAGGGTATCACCCGTGTTACCTTCAAGCAGAGAGGTAACTTGATCTACGCTATCGAGAACCCAGCTGTGTACAAGTCTTCTGCTGGTACCTACATCGTCTTCGGTGAGGCCAAGGTTGACGACATGAACCAGAGATTCGCCGCTGCCCAGGCCCAGCGTGAGCAGCAGGAGGCTTTGAGCAAGGCCGCTGCTGATGCTGACGACAAGTCCCCAGAGGCTATCACCGCCGACTTGGAGAAGGCTTCTTTGACTGAGAAGGTCGAGGAGGAGGAAGAGGAAGGTGAGGTCGACGAGTCTGGATTGGACGCCAAGGACATCGACATCATCGTTGAGCAGACCCAGGTCTCCAGAGCCAAGGCTGTCAAGGCCTTGAGAGACAACAAGGGTGACATGGTCAACGCCATCATGAACTTGTCTTAGATAATATAAGCGAATGATTAGAAGTGTAGAGAAAAAAAGATAAAGAAGGATGAAGAAAAGGATTATAAAAAGATTATTCGTTAGGTTGGGTATACGAATCGTAGTGACCGGGTATTTTATTCAATTCAGATATTCGGAAGATATTCAGGTATTCGAAAGATATTCGAAAGATGTTCGAAAGATATTCGAAAGATGTTCGAAAGATATTCGAAAGGTATTCGAAAGATATTCGAAAGATATTCGAAAGATATTCGAAAGATATTCGAAAGGTATTCGAAAGATATTCGAAAGATGTTCGAAAGATATTCTTCAGGTATTCTCAGGCATTCTCCAGATATTCTCAGGCATTCTCCAGATATTCTCGGGCATTCTCCAGATATTCTCCAAATATTCTCAGGCATTCTCAGGTATTCTTCTACTCATATACTCTCACTAATCCTCACATTCATACCCTCTATATATCACTCACATTGACCTCCAATCCATTGTCATTGACAAACGTTTCAACGGGTTTCTCCTTCATTTCTTCCCTCTTTCCTCCTCTTCTTCCTCCTCTCTTTCCTCTTCCCTTACCTCCCTTACCCTCCTTACCCTCCTTACCCTCTTTATCCTCTTTACCCTCCTCATCCTTCTCATCCTTCCCCTCCCTCTCGTTGTTCAAGAAGCCGCAGCGCATGCACACAAACTTCACGTTGTGCGGATCGGTGCAGTCTGGCGCCGCCAAACCGTTGTGGGTGTAGCACTTTTCGCAGATGAGCGCGAACCTGTTTTCCACCGACTCGTTGTTTGCAGACCCAATGATAAAATCAAAGAACTTGTCGCTCACTCCCGGCGCACTAGGGGCCTTTGGAGGTGTCGGCACGTTTGCAGTTTTAGGCAATTGAGTTTTTTGTGGGGGAGGCTTCGAAGCCTGGGCTTTCTTCTTCGCTTCCACGTCGTACTTGGACAACAACTCGTTGGTCAAGTTGAAATTGGTGAGGCGCTTCAACTCCTCGACCTTCTTCAGCTGCAGTCTCTTCAATTTGACCTCCCATTTCTGGTTGCTGCGGATGAGCACCGTGAACACCCAGTTGATGAGCTTGACAAGGAGCACCGAGACTCCAGGGTACACCACGACAAACACGAGGAGACTCGTTGGGGTCTGTGAAGACACGAAGCGGTGAACAGCATTGCGGCCCTCGGCGTTTTTGGGGACCATGGCAAACTTGGTTGCCGCCGCAATCAGGTATATGGTAACCAACAACAACAAGGCATTGCGTTTGACAGACGCCTTGAGACCTTTCAAGTAGTTTATTCGCTCGCGCGTCTCGGATATCTGGATGGAGAGCGTGGAGAACTCCTTCTCGTAGCTGGAGGGGTCGAACGAGCCTCTGAAGAAGCTGAAGAAACCCATGACGTGACGAAAATAAAGAAAACAAAAGATATTTGTGATGTAGATGATAAGGATACTGATGAAAAGGATAGATGAAAAGGTAAGTATGATGAAAAGGTAAGTATGATGATGAAGGATATGTATGATATGTATGATAAGGATATGTATGCTATGGATATGGATAATGTTGATGACTAGGTTAATCATTGTGTTTGATCCATTATCAATTAAACATCTTATCCTTCATCTATAATAATCTTCTAGTATGCAATCTATATCTACCATCTTCCAATCGATATCCACCATCTTCCAATCGATATCTTCTTTTATAATCCTCTTTAATCCCCTTTTATCATAATTCCCTATTATAATTCCCTTATATAATCCACTTCTATAATCTTGTCTTCTTTTCTTTCTCACGTGAATATGGTCAGCCCCGACAATATGGCGGGAACACTGGAGATGTTCCTCAGAATGACCGACGGGCGACCGCACGACTCCGAGAAGGCGCGGTTCTACGTGTTTCTCCGCGAAAACCTCGTGCTGGTGACCCAGTTTCTGGACGTTGCCATCATCTTCTGCACACTCCTCAGCAAGGTGGAGCACTACAACGACCTCAAGAGCGTGGTGTTCCCCATGAAGGACACGCTCGGGACGCTCGAGCGCGACCTCAGCGGCATCTTATCCAAAGGCATGCGTGCTTTTGAGAGTTTGCGCGACGATCCGTTCCGGGTGTTCAAGGAGCGCATGCTCGACCTCCTTCGGCGCACGTACGCTCGGTTTGCACAGGTTCTGGCGTTGGTGAAGAAGTTCTTCACGTCGTTCCCGAACCTCAAGCACTTGTGGATCACCGGCGTGGACATCAGCGCCGAGGACCTCGCGTTGATTCTCCTGGGGTCCGAGCACCCGGACTTTGTGGACTCGTTTGTGCCGCGAGTGAACGTGACGTTGAGCGTGATTCTCGAGAAGTACACCAAGGTGATACTCGGGAAGTACGTGTTGCGCAAGGAGTTGACGAGGGGCGAGTTGGGCATAGTCAACAGGAGGGAGTTGTGTGTTCGCATAGCAGAGGCACCGGGGATGTTTCCATTGTATTAGGGGGAAGAGAAGAAGAGAAAGGAACAACATGAATAAGGAACATAAAGAACATGAATAAAGATGAATAAAGAAATTGATTAGATCATGAATAAAGAACATGAATAAAATTGATTAGATCATGAATAAAGAACATGAATAAAATTGATTAAAGATCATGAATAAAGAACATGATTGATCATGAATAAGGAAGATCATAAATATGGAGATTGGAGAATAACTTGATGATCTGAATAGTTGAGAACAGATGAAGGGACAGGACAGATGGGACTAAACAGATGAGTAGACATAGTCAAGGTTTGTATGATTTATGGTTCTGGTAACATTAGCATAGGATTTGATAAAGATGTAGAAGGAGAAGAGGAAGAGAAGAGGAAGAGGAAGAGAAGAGGAAGAGAAGAGGAAGAGAAGAGGAAGAGAAGAGGAAGAGAAGAGGAAGAGAAGAGGAAGAGAAGAGGAAGAGAAGAGGAAGAGAAGAGGAAGAGGAAGAGGAAGAAGATATATATGTGATTGGAAGAAGAACAAGATATAACTGTGATTGGGATAAGATTTTTCGCAGTTGAATATAATAAATACTGGAGCTATTGAATTTAAGGATGAAATTGTCTCTCATATATTAACCAGCCATAGATTCAATTGATTCAATCTTCAATATCTCAACCATATCAGGTTTTCATTTCAGTTCATTTCAGGTTTCATTTCAGGTTTCATTTCAGTTCATTTCAGTTTCATTTCAATTTCATTTCAATTCCTCCAGACCCAAATGACCCATTCAATGTAAAGAACTCTATACCTCTCCATCACCTTCAATTGACCAGTTATCGATATGTTTATATAACCGTTTTTCTGTTTTTCATCTTATCAATCTCGATTGCTCTTCTCTTGTCAATTGATCAGTTATCAATTGATCAGCTCATCAAACATCAATCACTCCTTTGTAGTCAATTGATCATAAAACTCGCTCTTTCCATTTCATCTTTTCTCTGTATCTTTTCTAGCCGCACAAATTCATCGTTTCAACTTTTTTGTTTATCCCCATGACCAACACACAGATATACTCTGCCACATACTCCAACATCCCGGTGTTCGAGTTCGTGACGACAGAGGGTCCCATCATGCGACGCAAGTCGGATGCGTGGATCAACGCCACACACATCCTCAAGATTGCAAAGTTCCCCAAAGCAAAGCGAACGAGGATACTAGAGAAAGACGTCCAGACAGGCATCCACGAAAAAGTCCAGGGAGGATACGGAAAGTTCCAAGGCACATACGTGCCGCTCGACATAGGCAAGGAAATTGCGCGCACTTTTGGGGTGCTCGACATTTTGAGTCCCATCTTCGACTTCCAGTATATTGAGGGCCAGCTGGAAACTCCCCCTCCGGCCCCGAAACATAACCATGCGCTGGCGCTCAACGTGGCCAAGCGTGCGCAGCAGAAGGAGCACGCGGAAAGTACCAAGAAGTTCAAGGCACAAACGGGAGAGCCCAAGAAACGAGGTCGTCCTCGTAGAATCACCCTTGCAAAGGCCCCGGTATTGAAACACGAAGACACAATTCCAATCAATGGCCCAAATATCGGGACATTCAGCACACACCTGCCTCCTGCGCACCGCCAAGATACGCTCCAGGATGCTCCTATCAAGGACGAGGACTTGGAGTTGGTGGAAAGTGATGAGGACCTGGAAAATAGCAATGGCAAGTTGCTGCAGCCTGATGAGTTTATGAACCACAAGGAGCTTTTTGGAACTCCACGCGATCTGTTTGAGAAGATCATGGCATCACAACATACAACGGCGGTTCAACAGCATGTTCCTGCGATGGGTAATCTTCTGATTGCGGGTCTTTCACAGCAGAACCTTCAACTTAAAGCAGGTCTGTTTGATCCTTACAGCCTCCTGCAATACCATCTTCTGCTGCAGAAACCAGAGTCGGTGTATGCGGAGTACTTTTCGAACCTCCTCTCGTACTTTCTCGATGATAAGAAGCAGAGTGTGGAGAAGTTGATGACTCCACCACAACCCATATCGAAGATCAACATCAACCAGCTGATAGATAATGACGGGAACACGATTTTCCACTGGGCGTGTCTGATGGGTAATGTTCAAATGATTGAGTTCTTGCTCGATACATTTGCAGTCAATGCCGACACCCGTAACAGTCTTGGGGAAACCCCACTCATGTTCTTGGTCAAGTTTAACAACTCGTTCGAGCTCAAGAACTTCCCGCAAGTTCTCCAGATGTTGGGCGAGTCTGCGCTCGCCGTAGATAACCGCGGGAAGACAGTGTTGCATCATATCGCGGCACTTGAAAAGAATAAAGAACGGTTTGGAAAGTACTACATGGAGACACTACTCCAAAGTTTGGAGAGCGAATCGCGAAGAGGGTCTGATGATAAAGACGGGGTATTTGGTCTGCTTCGGAAACTCCACAAGGACATTCCATTCGACGAGGCCAACCCACATTTCAGCGATGTCCTCAGCAAATTTGTGAACCACCAAGATGCCGATGGAAACACCGCGTTCCACATCGCGGCGTACAATCTCAACAAGAAGTTGATCCGAGTGTTCATCGCGCACCACAAACTGATAGACTTTACGATCCGCAACTTGGTGTCGTACTCAGTAGAGGATTACCTTGCACTGCACAACTTTGTGTTGCGGCTTGATCTTCCCAACGGCGATGAAAACCACGCGGAGATTGCAACGAGCATGGCGTCGCTGTTTGATTCGTTGCTCTACAGCACGAAGGCCGCTGTGAAACTACACAACACGACGTCTAACTTGATCACCGAACGGTTGACGGAGCTTGCGTATACCATCGACAAGGAGTTGAACGAGAAGGACGAAGCGATCTTGGCGTTCTTCAAGGTGATGAAGTTGGCACTGCAGGAGAAATTGGAATCGCAGCGCAGTATATTAGCATTGTTCCGCATGGATCATTTGGTGGTGGAGTTGGAGCAGTCCTCGAGTGAGGACGACGAAGCCAACATGCTTGGGGACCTCCGTCGGGACCAGGTTCTCCAGGACGAGGTTAACCGGGTGATCAACGACTTGTGCTTCCAGTTTCTCCAGAAGAAGGAGGAGTATGACGAGAAGGCCCAGGAGTATAAGAAGATGAAGAACCACATATACAAGAAAGAGATTGAGGAGGAGATTTCAGAGAAGGAAAAGAAGGTTTCAGAGGAAAAGAGCGAAAAGAAGGGGAAACCGGAGAAGAAAGAAGATCCAGGTCTCACGAATGGCACCTCCCACAAGGGAGACAAAGAGGAGGCTTTTGAGCTTGCGGTTGAGCTCAACAAGCAAATCTTGCGCAGGAGGCAATTGATGAAGGAGTTGTACAAGGAGCAGTTGCGCGTCGACGATGTCAAGGACCGTAAGCTCCCGGAAAAGTCAATCATCGGGGAGTATCTGGAGGATGACAAGTTGAATAAGTATTGTCGGTTGTTGTCGTTGTGCTGTGGTATGGACATTTCGGAGGTTGAGGGCTCGATTGATTTGATTGAGCAGCTGTTGAAGAGGTGAAGAAAAGAAGGAAAAAGAATGAAGAGGTGAAAGAGGAAAAGAATGAAGAGGTGAAAGAGGAAAAGAATGAAGAGGTGAAAGAGGAAAAGAATGAAGAGGTGAAAGAGGAAAAGAATAAAGAGGTGAAAGAAAAGATGAAGAAGTAGAAAAGAATAATATGGAAATAACGAGGAGGAGAATCGGAAAACGAGAACCGGAAACAACCAACCATTATCCGGAAATAATCACAGCCAAAATGTACGACCATAAAGCAATGTTAATGAGGGGTCTTGAATACTCAAATGGCCACATGAGGAGAAGGGAGGGGAATGGAATACCGGTCTATGTAATCATAATGTATTATTAGAAAGATTCAGAGTAGAAAGGAGGTGTAGGTAGGGTAGTTGGTGTGGTGGGAGAGATAAGATGTAGCTGATTAGTATACCGACATTTCATTTTTCAGTTACCGCACTATACCGAATTTTTTAAGGTTGGAAAATTGACAGGAAGGGTAAAAAATATCCACCGCCGTTTACCGAGAGGACGAGCCATGCGAATGGGAGGAGAATGGAACCAGAGGTAACAGAGAATGGAAACCAAAGGATGAATACCAGGGGGTGAATACCAGAGGATTCCAGAGGATGAATACCAGAGGATACCAGAGGATGGGTATTATTATATAATACACCTAGTACTCATATGTAGTAGTTTTTCACTAGAGTCCATACTAGACAGGTATAGTCTCCTTCTCCAGCATCTAGTACCCTGAATGCACTACCATCTACTCCCTCTCTAACCGTATTCTCATCTCGGTTCAGCCATAGTTTTTTCGGTACACTTTTTTCGCCGTGTGTAACCGAAGTTTGATTTCCCGACACTCATCGTAGGCTGCAAAAAAACAGCTTCGGAAAAGCACGATGCACAACCGTTATTATACGCGCCAGCGTTGCAATATATAGTGACCTCGATTTCCGAGTGACTGGGTCATTATAAAAGAAAAAGTATAACAAAAGACTATATACCTTACCAAGGGGTCTAGTCACTATAGCACTGCAACTACTATAACAGTATCATATTACAGTATATCAGCTTATTACTGTTCATCACACTGCTTACTTTAAAAACTACTTCAGTTGACCGGTTTATCCTCTTACTGATACTCTACCACTATGAGCTCTTCTTCTGAACACTCGCTCAAGTACGAGACTACCAACTCGTCAAGTGCAGTCGAGTTTACCGAAGGCCCTATCGAACTCTATGCAGATTCGTCACGTGTCCAGCATCGCCGTGCCTCTGGAAGGTCCATGGCACTGGCAGACTACTCTGTGAAGAACATTTATGGTGACTTGGACAGCACCGAGATCGAGGAACAGAGAGCCGCGGCTCGTAATACCATCATTGATGAAATCGCCCAGCGCACACAGGAATTCGACGACGAAGAGCGCACTATAGGCTTGGAAAGAGCCCGCTCCAACAAATCAACCTACGAAGAGGCCTACTTGGATAAACTCCCAATAGCTAACAGTGGAAGTGAATTCTCTCCAGTGGATCCAGAGTTGATCACGTGGAACGGTCCATGTGACCCGGAAGATCCCAAGAACTGGGGTAAGTGGACCAAGGTTATTCTCATTGGGTTTGTTTCATTGTACGCATTGGTTGCGCCTATGTCGCTGTCTATGCCGCTGCCTGCCATGACCAAGATCAGCGAGGAGTTTCACATCACTTCCGATGTGACCCGTGCCATGGTGGTTTCGATCCAGATTTTAGCATGGGCCCTTGGACCCCTTATCATTGCGCCGTTGAGTGAGCACGACCGCGTGGGGCGCAAGTTGGTTTTGGACGGCCTGGCCTGGATGTCGCTCTTCTTCAACCTCGGGTGTGCGTTCTCTCAAAACACCGCGCAAATGATGGTGTGCCGTTTCGCCGGAGGACTTTTCGGTTGTGTGCCATTGAATGTGGGTGCGGGCGTGATTTCGGACTTGTACGAGGCCGAATCGCGGAACTTTGCGTTGGCTGGGTATTCGCTTGCGCCGCTCTTGGGTCCTGTGATTGCTCCTGTTGTTGCGGGATTCATTGTCGAGTACACGCACTGGCGTTGGGTGTTTTATGTGTTGTGCATGTTCAACGGTTTTGTGGCTATTGTTGCAACCATTTTCTTCAAAGAGACATACACACCCAAATTGCTCTTGATGCGTGCAAAGCGCCTCAGACGCGAGACCGGTAACAACGCGCTCCACACCATCTACGAGATCACAAACAGTGAATCGTTTGCACAGAAGATGTGGATCACCATGTCAAGACCAGTGGTGCTTCTTTTTTCGCACCCAATGATTGTTGGTTTGGGATCGATGATGGCCTTCACGTATGGTTTCATGTACTTGATGATCGTTGCGTTCCCCACCATCTACGGCAAGCAGTATGGATTCAGCACGCTGGTGACCGGGTTGATGTACCTTCCCATGGGAGTTGGTTTTGCGTTGGGAGTGGTTTTCTGGTCTTTTGCCATGGGTAAGGTGTACACCACGCTCACTGCACGCAACGGAGGAGTACAGAAGCCGGAGTTCCGTATTCCGTGCTTATTTGGAGCCTCTGTGTGTGTTCCTGTGGGACTCATTTGGTTCGGTTGGTCTGCCGAGAAGCATCTCCACTGGATCATGCCTGGAATTGGGCTGGGTATTTTTGCTTTTGGACTCGTTTGTGTGTTCCAGGCCCTTCAGAGCTACTTGATCGACATGAACCCACGTTACGCTGCGCTGCTGGTTGCTGCTGCTGCGCTTTTCCGCTCGCTTTTTGGGTTCCTGTTCCCGTTGTTCGCGAACAAAATGTACGCAAGCATGGGGTACGGCTGGGGAAACACCATGTGTGGATTTGTGGGATTGATGTTGGGTATCCCGTTCCCGATTGCCTGTTACGTGTACGGTGAGCGCATCAGAGCGTGGGCCGATGCGCGTTTGGAGAAGAGTCAGAAGGAGAGAGATGAGAAGAGATTGGAGAGGTTGAGGGAGAAGACAAAGAGGGAGGATGAGAAGAAGGGAAGAGATGAAAAGAGATGAAGAGAGAGAATTTGAGAGAATATGAGAGAAAATGAGAGAGTTTGAGAGATGAGAGAATTATGAGAAAATTGAGAGATGAGAGAATTATGAGAGAATTGAGAGATAAGAAATATCAGTGATAAAGAATTCATCTTTTGTGATATCAAAAATTAGCATAGGTTTATAGCATTGGGGATTTTAATAGATAAGGAAAAAGAACTTTAGTAGATACCACTAAAATTGCTCGTCACACAATGCGTAGATCTACCCATTTTATCTACCCATTCGTATTCCATTTTGTATCCGTATCCCAATTTGTTCTTGTTTCCATATTGCCCAATTGATTGTCATTCGTCCCATTTTGTATGATGTCATTTTCCCATTTTGTATTCCCAATTGAATATCGTCCATTTTGCATTATACATTCGTATTCGCTTTTGTATGTCCGTTCATCGTATTCCCCAGTCGATCACAATAATGGTTACATTTTACTACATCTCGTACTGAACCCTTCCTTCTGCGGAAACCCTCCCGGATATGCCATTCTGATCGGCATGTTACATTGGGCTGCAAAGAATCCTAATTGGGATGACAGCGGAAAATAGTGGTGGTGGCCGAGCGCAAATAGTGAGCGATTGGAGTAAGACCAAGGTTAGCAGAGAAAAACCTGGAATTATAGAAGGGGGCTGAAGATGACAGTGCTTTTTCTGCAAATCCTACGTGAGGATGGTATCGACTGCCGATCCACTCGTGTTTGGCTGCGGATTTGCCATCTCATGGGCGGCTCAAACGAGGTTCCATTTTCGATAATGCAACATGGGGAAACGGAATTATTCGCCTCGATTACACCGACTACCTCGGAAAATAGTCAGGGGAGTGATGGGAGGTTTGTCGGGCATTATGGATAAGGGTGTGGTGTAGTTGTGTGTATATATGTGTAGTGTTATATAGCTATAAGTAGTGGTATAGTAAGTAGTGGTATTGGTAAGTGGTATTTTATTCACCTAATTATTTCCAATAGTAACATTCTATCTTTCTACACATTTTTCAACTTCCCCACGTTAAGATTTTGTGCAATTCCACCAAATACAACATTGTTGCAAAACTACTATGTTTATTGTTTGTCTCTGTGACTGATCTCCCCACGATTGAGATGAGCGTATAAATAGGGAGATGTGGGCATGGTATTCATCATCAACACCATGCTCTTCAACTTATCCATCTTCTTTGCGGTGTTGTCTGTTCTCCAGACTGGAGAGGCAGCTGTCGCCAACCCATTACCCGCTCCACGCAAAATGACCTGGAAGGACTCCAGTGAGATTCCTGTTGATATTGCTGCATTGACATTGAAGTCCAACAAGAATAGTGACGTGCTTGACGAGGCCTTTGGAAGAGCTGTCGATGCCATTGCTGATTTGAAGTACTACCCAGAGGCCATTGAGAAGCCAATTGCCCTGTACGCGCCATTCCCAACCGCCCCATTGATGGGCAAGAGATCCGTTCAAGGTACAAACAGCACTTCAGTCAAGACTGTCAACATTGATGTCAATGACTACAATGCTGACTTGCAATTGGGTGTCAATGAAACTTATACCCTCACTGCTTCCAGTGGTGACATCTCCATCAAGGCCGAAACCGTTTGGGGTGCCTTGCACGGTATCACCACTTTGCAGCAATTGATCTTGTACGAACATGGTGAGTTCAAGATCGAGAGTGATGTGGAGATCTGGGATGAACCATTGTTCCCACACCGTGGTCTCATGATTGACTCTGGTAGAAACTTCTTGAAGGTTGATGCTATTAAGGACCAGATCGATATTATGGCCTTGAGTAAGATGAACACTTTGCACTGGCACATTGAGGATGCTCAATCTTGGCCAATTGCATTGAAGTCCTTCCCTCAGATGGCCGAAGGTGCTTACTCTGAGCGTGAAACTTACTCCATCCAGGACTTGATCAAGATTGTCAAGTATGGTAAGGACAGAGGTGTTCGTATTGTTCCTGAGCTCGAGGCTCCAGGACATGCTAGCGCTGGATGGCTTCAAGTCAACTCACTGTTGTTGGCATGTGCTAACGCCTGGTGGTCCAATGATGTTGCTAAATACATGGTCGCTGCCGAGCCTCCTGCTGGACAGATGGAGATTTTGAACGACGATCTTTACGATGTGATTGAGGGAGTTTACGACGAATTGTCCGAGGTCTTCCCAGATAACGTGTTCCACGTCGGTGCCGACGAGTTGAACAAGAACTGTTACAACTTCTCCTCTATTACCCGCGACTGGTTCCACGCCAACTCTTCCAGAACTTTCAAGGACTTGACTCAGTACTTCTTCGACAAGGCATTGCCAATCTACAACAACCGTGATGACAGACGTTTGATGATGTGGGAGGACGTTGTTACTACTCCTGAAGGCGCACACTCGATTCCAAAGAATGTGATCATGCAATCTTGGAACAACGACATGAAAAACGTCAAGCTTCTTGTTGACCAAGGATACGACGTCGTTGTGTCCTCTTCATCTCACTTCTACTTGGACTGTGGATACGGTGGATTTGTGTCCAACGACGTCCGTTACGCTAATGTTCCAAAGAATGAAGAGTTCAACAACGGTCTCGGAGGTTCCTGGTGTGGTCCATACAAGACGTGGCAAACCATCTACGACTACGATTTCACAGCCAACTTGACTGCCCAAGAGAAGACCCACATTTTGGGAGCCGAGGCTGCCATGTGGTCCGAGCAGGTCGACTCTGTGGTGCTCATCCAGAAGATCTGGCCAAGAGCTGCTGCTTTGGCCGAGTCTACTTGGTCTGGTAACAGAGACGAGACTGGAATGTTGAGAACCACTCAATTGACGCAGAGAATCTTGAACTTCAGAGAGTGGCTCGTTGCTTTGGGCTACGATGCTTCTCCATTGATGCCAAAGTCATGTATTAAGAACCCACACTCGTGTGATCTTTTCTACAACCAGACCATCATGGCTGATTATAGTTAATACCCATAATTTGATTGAAGAGTGTAGTAGAATGGGAGATATTAAGAGAATTGGGGAATCAGGGAATTGGAGAATCGGGGAAGTGGAGAATTAAAGAATTGGAGAAGTAGAGAATTGGAGAATTAGGAAAGAGATTAGGAAAATTAAGTTGAAAGAAAACATCAAACTTAACTTTAGACAATAGTGAAAACTGAAAAACTGAACAGACCTCGGGCTGAGAACATTACTAAGTATTTGAAATACTCAACTTAACATCTATTACAGAAAATGACATGATTTTGAAGACTAAACGAATATAAGATTAGATAAACGAACATAAGCGACCTGATTAGATAAACCAAGCGACCTGATTAAACCAACGTGTTAGAAAACTAAACTTGTTGAAAATTACCATGTTTGAAAACTAGATTAGAAAACTTGGTCAGAAAACTACCAATTTTGAAACTTGATTAGAAAACTACCATGTTTGTGGGTAGGTCATTCACAGCAGAGCTATAGTGGTTATTACAGCTTCAATGATTATCAATGATCAGTAATCCTTGTGCGATCTTGGTTAAAGGTGTCTTTTTGCTTTGGTTGATCTATATGCAGTAAGCGAGCATAGTAGATAAACGTTACAGATTAGAAACAACATGATTAGAAACGACTTGATTAGAAACATCATGATTAGAAACGACTTGATTAGAAACATAACGACTTGATTAGAAACATCATGATTAGAAACGACATGATTATAAACAACATGATTATAAACAAATTATAAACAAACTGAATAGAGAGAACAAGGTATATTCTTCCACAAAAATCGTTTTCTTTCCATATTCTTCACTCTATTGTTAATATCTTACAAACGTTGCATCCAAATACGAAAAATGTGCACGGCTAAAAATGCCACAATAGGAAACAAAACAGGACCGAACATTTTATAGCCCACAAACAAAGCAATTTAGTTCTTCAGGGTCCAACGAAGATTCCTCCCAGTAATAAGTCCACCCACTAAAGGGTGGGTAATCATCTCAAGATACACAGTCCAACGCAGTCCATTCACAGTCCATATAACACAGTCAATGCTACACATGCTCTTATAATCTCGCGTAAACGCACACTTTACGAAGTATGCACTGCACAGCCTGATGGCCAAGGCAGACAATGTTGCCAATTCAAGAGTTGTGTCAAGATGGCGCTTAGTCATCGCCCCTGACGTCCATGCGAATACAACACGGATGGGCTGCAAAACCGACGCTCGTAACGTTGGCTCTTTTCCAGAATAGGAAGTTTTTTAACGGTTGAATCGTGAACCAAGAAGGTTCCAAGAGCAACGACAAGACCAAAACTTAGCCATCCGAGGAGGGAAGGGGAAAGAGTGACAGAAGTGGAAATTATTCGGCGACTAGACGATCATACTCCGCTCGACAACACTTTTTGTCGTGTCTTCTTGTCTCGTTCATCACAGTTTTTGGTTTAGACTCTGCCCCGCTAATAATTTTAGAATTCCACGAGAAAAAATAAGCTTAGTGGAGGCGAAGACCTTCAACCCAATCGAGAATGTTGGCCGAGGATTTCGTGATATATAATTGGAGATATTCCTGATGATCATATAACAATAAGAACATATAACAATAACGCGATACATATTGTTATCAGATAACAGAGATACATATATATCGAGGTTAACAACAACATCAAGAAAGCATTATCAAACGAACAGGTTGGTTTGAACGTTGAACATTTGGTTAACATTTGACAGATTGGTTGACATTTGAATTGGTTGACATTTGAACAGATTTGGTTAACATTTGAATTGGTCAACATTGAACATTTCGATTCGTTATGAAGTTCCTCCTCTTATTCTGGTTGCTCCTGGTGGTGGCAGCTGATCTCTTGCCTCCATCAAACGACTCGTTCTATGCTGCTCCTGACGGATTTGAAAGCACAGCCCCAGGTACAGTGTTGCGTTCGCGAACCATTCCCACCAAGTTGAGAGGGTTCGGATACCCTCTCCAGGTCAAAAACGCCTGGCAGTTGTTGGTGAGGTCTGAGGATTCCTTTGGAAAGCCCAACGCTATTGTCACGACGCTCATCGAGCCATACAACGCCGACCCCAAAAAGCTCATTTCGCACCAGTTTGCAGAGGATTCCGCAGGCCAAAACTGCGCGGTGTCGTACCAGATCCAGTCTGGAGCACCTTTCTGGCCGTTGGTGAATGTTCAAGCTGAGTTCTTCATGTTGCAGACATGGTTGGAGGAGGGCTACTACGTCAATGCCCCTGACTACCAAGGACCAAAGGCTGCCTTGATGGCTGGAAGACAGGCAGGTCACGCTACGCTTGATTCCATTAAGGCTGTTTTGAGTACTGGAAATCTCACCTCGTTATCGCCTGATGCGGAAACCATCATGTATGGGTACTCTGGAGGTTCGTTTGCCACGGCATGGGCAGCTCAGTTACAACCTGACTATGCTCCAGAGTTGAAGGACAACCTCCTTGGAGCAACTTTGGGAGGGTTTCTTGCGAATGTCACCGCATCCTTAGAGTTTATTGACGGTAGATACATGGTGGGCATGACACCATTGACCCTCAATGGCATGTCGCACGAGTACCCTGAGTTGTTGCTGATCATGAAGAATGAAACGACATCTCCTGCCAAATTCAATGATATTTTGAGCGAGAATGGCCACTGTCTCGCCCAGGCATTTGTTACCAGTCTCTTTAAACAATACTTCTCTGGCGACAACAGATACTTCAAGAGTGGGTATGGCTTCTTCAAGATCCCTGCTGTGGCCAAGATGTTCACCGAAAACATCCTTGCAATGAACAAAACTCTCGTCCCGGACCTTCCCATCTTCTTGTACCACTCTGCGGGTGACGACATTATCCCGGTGGCTGCCCCAGACCAGGCTTACGAGCGCTGGTGCGATTTAGGCATCTCCTCGTTGGAGTATGCCAGAGATAAGGACAACGACCACATCACGGAGGCCGTCAACGGAGGATTTGCTGCTCTTGAGTGGGTTAAGGACAGGTTCAACGGGTTGGACACTGTCAAGGGATGCAAGCGCACGCAAACTGATAACAACAGGAACTACAGAAACGCCACCACCGAAATATGGTCGGTCGGGAAGGCTATGGTGTATGGGTTGTTACAGTTTAAGTTGGGGCCATAAAAGGAAAGGATGGTCTGAATGAATATATGAAGAATGAATGAGGAAAAAGAGTAAAAGGAAAGTAGCAAAATGGTGGTAAAGTAGTAAAAGTAGGAAAGTAGTAAAATGGTAGGAAATAGTAAAATGGTAGGAAATAGTAAAATGGTAGGAACTACTAAAATGGTAGTAATATGGTAGTAAAATGAGTAAATGGGTAAAACCATAGTAAAATCATAGTAAAATGACACATAAAATGGTACTGGAATGGAAAGTCACCAAGAAAATGTAAAATCATCACATTCAAACTAGTCATTTGTTATCAAAATTAAATTCTTTCATAGTCATTTTCATTTTTTTGATTTTCAATCATGCTCCAACCTATCACCCTCGAACAACTCGAGGTGTTTCCACTCCCCAAATCGATCGAGTCTCTCCCGGAATCCAGTAAGAGCGAGTTTGTGAACTCCACGAAGCTCCTCAATGGACATCTCCGGTCACTTTCCACGTACACCACCTTCAACAAGCAGGTCTTGGATAAGGTGGAGGAAGTCATAGGGGTATACCACCAGATCATAGCGTTGATTAGTGAGTACGACGAAATGAGTAACCGCATACGTAACCAGCTCGATGAGCTCCGTACATTGTACAACAAGTTCACCAACCTCCAGCTGGAAGAGTATAAGCTTTTGGCCACCAACTATAATGTGGACTTTTTGATCCGCGTCAAGTTCAAAAAGGTGGTGGAGTTGAACGACAGCGAGTCGCGCGAGATGGCCAAGGCGTTCAGACCAGCGGACTTTGAAGCAGAGTTCCCTCAATTCGTGGAGGACTTCGTGGCAAGCAGGAAAAAGTACCATTTGAGAAGGGAAACCATGAATAGGTGGGAAGAGGAGCGTGTAAGTGGGGCGGCATAGAAGAAATGTTGCAATTAGTAGAATTTCAGGTTACAATTGACTGAAGGTTATTGCAGGCTAATTGCAGACTGGAAGGTTATTACAGAAGGTATGGCATTTTTGTTAGCCGTTGGTTAGGAACAGGTAATTGCAGGCTTTCAGTGGTTAGAAATTTCAATTAGGTTGGCAAGAAGGTTGTCATTCAAGGCATTTACGTTCGCCGTTGGTTAGGAATTCAATGGTTGGCTAGGAATTGCAATTGAATTTCACTTAGATTTTCTACAAGGTTGTCTTTCAAGGCATTTATGTTAGGCGTTGGTTAGGAATTTTCAATTGTGTTAGCTGTATTGTGGTTGCACCGGAAAATTGAATTATCAAAAGCTAAACGTCGCCAATTTGCCATGTCGATACCTTTTTAATGCCTGTCAAAACCAATCCAGTTAATAATTCCGCTGGGAATGCCTCATCTCTGCGTTATTCTAGAAGGAATTACGGAAGGCATTTTAGCATCTGGTTAACGTAAAAATGGTTACAATACCTTTTTTTCGTACTTTATTTCAACCTATATAAGCCCGCCATGTTCGCGTCGTTTCGTCCTCTCTGGATAATGGATCTCCCGCCCGACATACTCAATCATGTCTACAACTACTTCATCCACAAGGACGCGCAATTGCTAGCTTCAGACCCTTATTTTCGGGCATTGACCTTAAATAGATTGTTTGAACACGTGACCATCGAAGATAAGGAGTGGGGAGGAAAGCCGCTTGAGTTTCCCGAGGTGCAGACGTCGCGATTTCCGGCGCTTCTCAGCACTGCAACGTGGATACAGTTTGCGTCAGCGGGGTACATCAAGCCTAAGATGTTGAGTTTTCAATGCAAGCTGATACTGTTGTTGAAAGACTCGCCTCCAGTGTTTGAAGAAGCCAAGTGTTATGTGGAATATACAAGTGATGTTAAAATGCTTTCACGAGACTTGAATGAAGTCTTGAAATTCCCCAGACTCAGCACTTTGGTGATCCCAGTACAGTACTTGCATATAGTGGACTTTCCGGCTACTTTGAAACATCTTCAACTTACTACCAACATTGATGTTGCTATACCATACTCGCCACAAATGGACCAGCTCAGCTCACTTGAGGTGAACACCAACATGGTCAATGCGATGAGCGAGTCGCCAACGTGGGACTTGTCTGATTTCAGGGTTTTGCGCAAGTTGAAGCTCGATGGCGCCACAGTTGACCTCAGAATATGCAAGGTCCCTCCGTTGTTAAAACGGTTAATCTTGAAGGAATGTGTGATTGTTTCGATAAGCGACCTCCCTGCGATTGAAGTCTTGACTGTTGTTGATTCCATAGCGGATGTTGCAAGTCTCGAGGAGGAGTTCCCACCCACAATCAAATCCTTGGAGTTGAGCATTATATTTTCAGAACCTCCAAATAGAGAGATTGATACCGAAACAGGCATGTTGCTGAAGATTACCACATCTCGGCCCGCACCGACCTTTGGAGTGTCCCCCCCACGCAAAGAGTACGTGAATTTAGTGAATTTTCGCAGCCCTCCAAATGTTGAGCGTTTGAAGATAGACTGGCGTGGGTATATCTACGATCCAAAATTCCCCGACACTTTGAAACACCTCGAGATATACCCCGTTTCGAACTTGACTTATAATAAGTCTCTCAATATGGTGGATTTCTACAACTGCCTGTTGAAACTCCCCGCAGAGCTAGAGTTTCTCAAACTCGGGCTGCGTGAAGACCCCGGCTTGCGATGCAGTTTTTCACAGTTCGAATTCTTGAGGCAACTCAATATAGAATGCAAAAAGTTTGGGACGAACTTGAAGGAGCTTCTGTTGTCTTTGACGGAGTTGAACCTTGCTGGGTGCGATCTAGACTACTTGGACGTCAAGCATTTGCCAATGTTGAGAAAATTGAACTTGGATCGGAACGCGTTTGTACTGTTGGACGACATCAAGTATTGTCCTAGTGTACAAGAGCTCAGTGTTGCAGAGAACAAAATCTCCCGACTTGAACGACACTACGAATTGCTACTGTTGAAGGTCAATTGCAACGACATAGTCTATATTGGAGACCAGTTCAAACACCTGAGCATAGTGGAACTTTCGGTGAGTTGGTTAGGGAGTGGACTTGAGTGGAATTCACTTCCGCGCAAGTTGATTACTTTTAAGGCAGGTGGGATGACCGATGGGATAGACGGAGCCCCTCCTGCCACATTAATGCATGCGGAGTTTTACAATCTGCAATCCACGGTGGAAGTTCCTCAATGGGACTGGATCTTGCTGAAGTTACCGGAGTTGGAGGGCGCAATCGTGAAAAAGTTCACCAATCACTTCGAGATGGGGACATATTATTTACTAGAGGACTTCCTCCGCGACGAAGTGGCGGTGGTTCTGATTGGAGAGAGCATTCGGGTGGCCACACGTGAAAAGGATGTGGAGATATATAGACTGAATAAGAGGTAGTATGAGATTTAAAGAAGTAGAAGAAGGAGAGATGGAAGGAAAGATGGAAAAACACAGATTTGATAAGCATAGATTTGGAAAGAACGAAATAAGAACTAGATCACATATTTCGAATGGAACGGAATTGACATAGTCTTCAAATGGAAAGCAATTGATAATATAAAACAGACTTTACTTCAATAGAAGTTTAATTTGAGCAAATTTAGAAACACAACCATCAGGACTAGAACATTTCAACCAAAACTATCCTCCAACATCACAACATCTCATATACAGCATCAGATTGATACACTTTTCACACACCTTCCATGGTTATCGATCTTGCTATAAAATAACTCGGAAGCGTTAAAACGCGCGGACATGTCCAGAAGCTTCTATTTTCCAGATTGCACAGCAACGATGACGTCCAGCATCTTCGTTCTTCCACAAATCCACACAACTTCCATATGTTTCCTATCCCTACTTCTCCACATTGTATAGTGATTTCAAGA
Organism: Kodamaea leandrae; assembly: GCA_030564445.1. Classification (NCBI taxonomy): domain Eukaryota; kingdom Fungi; phylum Ascomycota; class Pichiomycetes; order Serinales; family Debaryomycetaceae; genus Kodamaea; species Kodamaea leandrae. Next base: position 94 of record JAJLUV010000021.1, on the reverse strand, counting down.
TAATTTACGCACCTGACTTAAGTGGATGTCGTGGTATCCGAGTTCTATATGCAGGAAATTAGAGAAGATGTATTCTCGGGTTCGAGAATTTTTA